>NJET01000169.1:5886-43961 GCA_002591415.1 Ophiocordyceps australis | reverse complement strand
TTGCATCGCTGGCTAAGTGCTATCGCGATAGGAAAATGTTTTCTATAGAGCATAGATATATAGAAAATAGCAGCGTATATACCCCCCCGCAAAAGAGCCACATTTGGGTGGCCGAATAGTTATATTGGGTGGCCGGATAAACGGGGCCTAAATATACGAGACCTCTTCTTCACCATATATTCCACCGTCGGCCCAGTCATACCGAAGACAGTCTGGGTCGAAGGACTGTCTAGACACAAGATCCCGGAGGACTCCTTCCGAGTCAGAGTCAAAGGGAAAGAGGATATTTTGTATCGAGTCGAGAACTTCCAGTGCGACCTGTCTTGGAACGTTTTCTCTGGGGCGATACATTAGCAGTGAGCAGCAGAAAATGGTGGAGTCTGGAGACGCTTTTACACTGGTAAGCCAGGATTTGATTTGTATGCCATGGATTTACCATGTGTCAAATGCTCTTTTAAGACGCTGGTATAGTGGTAAATCTCCACGGTGCCTTTGCAGGCGTCCATTCGAAGATGGTTTCTCAAATCATCAGTACCTTGAAAGGTCAACTTTGCAACTTTTCGTATCCTCCGTGCGGTCAGTGCCGACTTTAGGTCTCTAGAACTATTCAAGTTGTCTTGCAGACAGATAGTAGTAGACTATGGAAAGGCCTTTAATATGAAATCTTTTTGGCAAGTATTCGTTCGAGTGCCACTGCAGTGGCTGAGCCCCGAGTTCGAGAATCCCAGAGGGTTGGTTTTCGGCCGAGCACTTGACTATGGCCATGACTTGCACCACCAGATTGAAAGCCCGATGCTGGTCGGCCAGTGATGACACAATGTCGCGGCGGGAAAAGTAGTCGTGTAGCGCGTGTACAGCGTGGGCGGTGTCGTAAAAGTAGGATAATGTCGACAATATCCCCATAGCTGCGCAGGACGGGCTTGCAGCCTGGCAATAGTTCTGGTATGTAGGAAGCGGTTATATGCTTGTAAAACTTGAAAAAAGGTAGCAGCCTAGTGGAGTGCCTCTATGTATAGCGAGGAGGTAGGCATACCGCGCCATTCTGATATGCTTGACAGATGACCCAACCCCATAGCGCTTGGGTGAGCTTTTGTAGCTTAGCATCTGTGGTTCTCTGGAGTGGATATGGAGACTCTAGGATAGTTATGGGCAGATAGTCTTTGGGGTGGTGAAAGCTGTGGAGAGAATCTGCTGACGAAACCTGCCGATGAAATGAGTGGCTTTAAAACAAGCTGAGCTTCTTTAATCCGAGCATCATGCATGCTCAGCTAAGCCAGGCAGTGCCGTAAAAGTGCAGATAGTAGATGCGTAGCGTTGTGGCGTAGTACACATGCGCTTACGTCCAGTAGGCAGTGCTTGCTCTAGAGGCACGGCGGAGCGAAGAGAAATGGAATAAATGAATGACTCTGCACCACAATAGGTGGTGTGATGAAGAGAGAAGAGAGCAGGCGAGCCAGAGGCTCTACAGACATAGGTGTGCAAGCTGACTAATATGTGGAGCCCACAACACTTGCTACCAAATGTCTGAGAACGGGGAAAAGACTTCAATTAGACGACACAATCTACCCCGCCCCCATGGCCTTGTGGCACTTGTCAATACTTGCTTTTCCCAACTCCAACTCGTCGTCATGAGCACATCAGTCACCGTGACCGTCGGGCCAACTCAATAAACGTCGCCGTGGTCAAGACCTTGCCCAATGGACTCGAAGCCTGCTGATAGCGGGCAAGATTCTGGCTACGGCAGTCAGCCTGCATAACCCGCTGGGCAGCCGGCCGCATCCTCGCAAGAGTCTTGCCAGACCGGCAACACTGCCCGCGGTAATGCTAGAGAACGACTCTTGGTAGAGCTGCGCGCATACGGCAACATTTCCGAGTTTGACAAGACGGTCGATGATTCAGCTCTCTTGCGCTTCTGGCAGGTCTCAGAGACTCGAGTTGAAAAACCGTTGTTGATTTACATTCACAAAAAACGCCCAAGAGAGCAATATAGCCCGATTGCCATGAGGTTGATGGTTCTGGGAGAGTCTGCTGAAGCCGCCAAGCCTTGCATCGCTATATTCTGCTCAGACCGGCAGGCAAAGACGGTGAAAAAATTCTTCAACAAGGCAAACGTTGGGGCTTTGTGTCGGCCTGCAGATCATAGTCTGCCATCATTTGAGGTCTACGTCGTTGGTCGAGCTCTTGAGATGAAGCAGTCTGAAGAAATTTTCGAAGTCCGGGCTTCCATCAACAACTCAGAGACACCATACCCGACAGGGACATACTGCGGAGTACCCATCACAGTTCGTCTGCCATCTGGTGCCGTGAAACGAGCCACATTCGGCGGTACTTTAACAGTAGTTCTTCGTAACGGCGAGAAAAACTCTATGGGTTGACGGCTGGTCATGTCTTATTGGATAACGAGCCTGATAGTTGGGAACCCCCAGAGTTGAATTCCTACGACGAAGGCTCCTTGTTCGATCGTTTCGGAAAGCGATGCTTCGTCGTCATCGTCTGAGGATGTAGCAGAGGAGGGAAAGTCAGCATTACAAGTAACGGGAAGGCCCCAGTTAGATTCACCCGACCCCACGGCGCTCTGGATGGCATCCGAGTTACGCCACCTAGGCTGCATTTCCGAGGACAGTTCGCGACTCCGAGCATCTCGCATCAGCCACAAAAAGGAAAAACCTCAGGCCTACTACGATTGGGCTCTCATTGACACGATTAGCTACAAGCCGAACCAAATTCTATTAAGGTGGCTACTCATACCAGACCAGACTCAAGACAATGAAACCTTTAGGCACTGGATCATCCCCCCTACCGTATCTAGCCCAATCGCGAAGAGCTGCCCTGTCCTCATTATGACTAGGTCCAAAGGCGTTAAGCGAGGGTCGCTCTCCGCTTTGCCTTCAATGGTGCTTTTTGGCCCAGGCCAAAGGTTTATTTACGCCTTTGTGCTAAATGCTGACGATGGTGTGTTTCGCCTGCTGTCAAGAGTATAATAATAACCCTGAAGCCATGCACTAAAGTCTGTTTTCTGGCAGAAATTATAAACGGCGACTCAGGATCATGGGTAATTGATGAGATATCTTGGAAGGTATACGGCTATGTTGTCGCCTCGGATGCTTTTGGTGACACATATGTTATCCCAATGACTGAAGCACTCCAAGATATACAAGATACCCTTGGCTTCATATCACTTGAACTAGCGGCCGTTGAGGACGTGTGGGATATGGCCCTTCCTCATCTTACGGCTTCTCCACGCAAGAAAGTGCCTATTAGCTCAAGAACAGAACACCATTCGCACGACTTATCCAACTTCTAGGTCCTGATTCATAAGAGCTAGGCTAACAAGATATTAATCATGAGTTTTCGATGAGATTGGAAACATTTAACATCCCAACACTTTGCTAGCAATGAAACGTACGAAATGAACCTCAACTTGACGCCATTTCCCGCCCCATATATCCTCATCTTTTGCAAGAAGAGTGCGCCAGGGCTTGTTAGCGGCCCACAAATCTTCCAAAAGCCTCTGACGCTTCCGTTCTCCCCGGGGCATAATAGCGAGGAGATACCCCCTGTTCTGAAACCTCTCAATTGCCTCGAAGAAAGGTGGCCCATATTCGAATATCACTTGTATAGCCGCTATTAGGGAGAGCATATAGCATTAAAAAGAATTCTTTAATTTGATTCTGGACGAAATATCCACATGAAAGGTGCCAGCACTTTCTTGAACACTGTATATGGAAAATTATGGGGTTTCTAAGATTCGTGGGAAAAGAAACGTCTCTAGTCCCCACCACGACCTAGGTAGGGCTACAGCCGACGAGGGCGGTTTAGGGAGGTGGAGGGGGTTGCACATGACAAGGACAACGAAGCCTTATTTGAGCTCACAGTCTTTTGCTTACCTTTTACGAAGCGGGAGATGCCCTTTTTCCTCTTGAGTGGCGGAATCAAGTATTAAGAATTCGCCCTGCAGTAATAGCACTGATCTTAAAAAGGAGCTGACGACAGTAATAAAGCGCTGTGGCTGTACCGTGGGCCCGGAAACATTAGATAACCTTAAAAGCATAAGGATTAGCCAAGAGAAACAAGCCCTAATTAATAAATAACTTACTACTAATTTATTTTGGATACCCTGACGAGCAAGGAGGCTGTAGTCGGCGCTTGGTATAAGGCGCATGGTGTCCCAGTCATCATGCGGCCTTGATGCCATCTAAACAGGTAGGAACGCGAGTCCAAGTAAAGTAGATAAGTAGCTACATGACTAAATATTGGTAGTATAGTAATAATATGACCCTGAGACTTTAGGGAACATCAATGCCACGCATCTTATATAATAAGATGAGCATACCGATATATTTGGAAGTAAAATCGAGGTAGGAATGATAGAAAGCCATTGATGCCTTGCTTTGCTTTACATTTTGGTCGACTGGCGTCCATGGCCGGTATGAAGGATTTTCTAGCTGCTCAAATTTGATTGTAGTATCCCGCGATACGTAGTGAAAGGATTCTTGCTTAATTTTAGAGCGGCTATCTATATGTAGCAGCATAGTAAGCTTTTAACTTTAAAGTCGGCCCATGTCCTTTTCTGATTGACGTTCTAGACGCGGCTTCAGCTCCTTTTGGATCTCGTTAGAACATGGCCTGGCCTCATGTTTGTGTATTTGTCGCCTCACACATGATTTCATGCAGTGGACGGGTAGACCAACGAGGCGTCTGCTAAATTGGAATTTGAGTTGTTTCATGTGTAAAATGCAAGCAAGCTTTTGCTGGTGTCGAAATGGGCACACGCAGTGGCTAGGTCGTAATATGCTACAAAGGAACTTGCATGTGCACGTAGTTCGATTAGCCTAGTCGGACCTTTTCCGAGCATCCCTTGATTTCAAGTCAGAATACACGCTCATAATGATTGAGCGGATTTTTTTTAGATGCCAGCGTCGTTATATTTATTAGCCCATGGCCCTCCAGCCTTCCACGTTCGAGGTCAAAGAGCCTTTTACTCGCTCTTTAAAGCATGTATCGATGAAATGCGGTTCTTAACACTAGTCACGCTGCTGCTACGGCTGGCTCTTGCATCGGAAATATTGCACAAACCTTTTCAGCCCACTGGAAATGGTGATCGACTTCTTAGCTTTCAAGACGCCATTAGTTCAAAGTTTCTGCCGCAATATCACGAGATTGAATGGGCAAAAGGCAGTGATCAGGATGGACAGCTCTACAGCCTGTTTCATGGAAGTCTCATCAAGTATCGCGTGGGCACCGCCGAGGCCAAGGCTGTGGTTGCCAAGAATGATACACCTCCTCTTATGAAGCGATGTTGGGTTAGCCAAGATGAAGAGTCTGTTCTATTCAAGATCGAGTCTACAAGTAAAAACGCGTCGTCGTCGCTTCATAACTATACCATTTTTAATATCCAAAGTCGTGGGCACGTACCTTTGGTAGAGGATCAAGATGGCGACATTCAACACGCAGAGTTCTCACCGCGAGGCAATAATACTGTTTTTATTCGCAATAATAACATTTTTATACGGTATAGCAATGGTTCACATCACCAAATTACTCATGACGGCGGCCTGGATATGTTGAATGGTGTTTCAGATTGGCTCTACAAGGAAGAGGTTCTTGGAACGTCACTGGCCCTCTGGTTTTCCCCAGATGGGAAGTTCTTGGCGTTTCTCAGTTTCAACGAGACTGGAGTAGACACTTTTACTATTCCAATTTATAAAGGCGATGAGGAAACGGGAGAGTTTGAGATGCACTATCCAGAGGCTGGGACGAAGAATCCAAGAGTCAATTTTAACCTGTTCGACGTGGAAACTAGAGCACTCCGCACCATTTCTATGCACGACTTGGTTGATACTGAGGATCAAATCATTGGAGAAGTTGCTTGGGTCACAGAAGGTCATGCTGCAGTCATGGTACGAGTTTTCAATCGAGATCAAACCATGGCTTGGCACGTCCTTGTGAATCCAGTCTCCGGAGAGAGGAGTGTTGTACGGCGGCGCGACGGCAGAGATGGCTGGCTCGATAACACAATGACCATGACTTATGTGGGGCCTCTGACGGACACCAGTTCTCCGACAGAGTACTATGTCGACTTATCTGATGAGACGGGATGGATGCATATGCATCTTTACGCAGTCGACGACAGTGTCCCGCCCGTTCAGCTCACCTCTGGCAATTGGGAAGTAAGCAAGATTATACACGTCGACACTCTTCGGGGAGTCATCTACTACATCGCAAATACAAGACACAGCACCGAGCAGCATATTTACAGCATCTCTATAAAATCTGGGCAAGTTACCTCGCTAGTTGACGACACAGTTCCTGGTGTATGGTCAGCTTCCTTCTCTTCTGGCGGTGGCTTTTACGCATTGACATATCGAGGGCCAGACGTGCCATATCAAGACATTCGCAAAACTTTGACTGGACAAGTTGTCGACATTTGGACAGATAACAAGCACGTTGTCGATGCCATTGAAGGCTATTCGCTGCCAAACATTACATATTTCGAGCTTCAGCATCCTGATGGCTCGACTCTCAATGTCCGACAGCAGGTGCCACCAAACTTTAACCCTGCCAAGAAGTATCCCGTCCTTTTTTACCCCTACGGAGCGCCGGGCTCGCAAAGGGTTATCAAGGATTTTCATGTTCCTAGATTGGATGCGTTTATATCGTCTGACCCGTCACTACAGTTCATTGTGTACAAAGTTGACAATCGAGGCACTGGCGGCAAGGGTCGTCGGTTTCGTAGCCTTATTCGCAACAAGATGGGAACATTGGACGTGCAGGATCAATTATGGGCGGCTGGTAAACTTGTAAAAGAAAACTCGTTTCTTGACCCGAACCACGTTGGCATACACGGATGGTCATATGGTGGCTTTGTCGCCGCCAAAGCAATCGAGACCAACACTGGTGTCTTTACCTTTGGGATAAGTGTGGCAGGTCCTACAGACTGGAAATTCTACGATACTATTTACACCGAGCGTTACATGGGAACACCAGAGTCTAATCCATCAGGATACGCCGAGGCAAAAGTACATGATGCAAGAGGCTTCAAAAACTTACGCGGCACATTTGCCATTGCCCACGGGACAGCAGACGACAATGTTCACTATCAACCCATGACTACTGCTCTGACTAGTTTCCTGTCTTCTAATGGCGTGCCAAGGGACAAGTTTAGGATGCAGTCTTTTCCAGGAGGGGATCACTATTTAGCAAGCAGAGAAATGAAGCTGGCTGCGTCGGGATTTTTACTTTCATGTCTTGAAGAGGAATTGGGCCGAGATGCGACCTCGCAAGAGTCGTAGCCATCTCTTGGTTTTATACCATGTTTTATATAAAAGAGACCTAGGTGAATTGCATGTTTCAAGGGTAGGATATTTGCAAGATGGAAAGGACAAAGTTATTTTTGCATGGGCGGAATTATACTGGCTAACCAGGCAGATGGAAGCAATAGTGGAGCCGAATGCTATTCGCACGACAACAGATTGCTATTTGCTCGAAATGTCCCCGGTTTTAGGACTATAGGTCAGAAGACCCACACGCTTAATATATATGCGCTAGTTATATCTCGCGAATAGCATTACTCTTGCCGCTTATGCAGACGGCCAGTTGTCGAGAATGGCGCGAGTGAGGGCCTGATCGGCAGTATCCATTTCAATCGACCAAATCATGCCGCCAGCCAGGCCCTTTGACGCTGCAAAAGCAGCCTTTTCCTTGATGCTCTCGGGATCATCGTATGAGATGTACACCTTGCTCTCCTTGTTGAATAGCCACGGCGTCTTTGTAATATCGTCAAACTGCCTGACCCAAGGCTCCTTAGCAGTGACTGGATCAGCCAGGACATCCTGCTTGAGGAGATTATTGAAGCGCCACGCGCCGGAAAAGGACGTCTTGTTGGTGCATTTATCCGTGGCAGATTCATCCACCAAGTCGCCTGACGGAACCACATCTGAGTGCGGCTTGTATTGATTGGCTGGATCCAGCATCATGTCCTCTAGCACCGACATGGAGTGTCCGTAAAAGGCAAAACCGGCTGTGAGCTGGTTTGCTGGCCAGCCAGCCTTGGTCCAGTCATCAATAGTAGAGGCAAAGGAGAATTGCGTAGCCTTGTCCTTTTCGAAATTAAGCGGCGCATTGGGTCCCGTGACGTTTATACAAGGCCCGTTGATGTCGTATTGCATGAGTGCTGCATAGTCGACGACTTTGGCAAACTCGGACACGTCCGACATGGGCGTCCCATCTGGCCCCTGGAATGGCTGCACGCGGACCGCAAGGGTGATGAGCTTTTTAGCATTAGGGTCGGGGAACTCGGTGTCGAATTTCTGACGCATGTCTTGAAGAAACTTGAGGAAATTAGGCACATCCTTTTCCTTGTCAAAAGAATTACAGTTGCCGTCGCTGCCGGGAAACTCCCAGTCAATGTCGGCGCCGTCGAGATTATTCTTGCGCACATAGTCGACAATGTTTTGGACAAAGGCATCTTTAGTACTAGGATCTTTGACAATGTTGGAAAAGTGTGCTGAGCCTGACCAGCCACCAAAGGACATGAGCACCTTGGGTCCCTTGCCGTGTATTTCTTCAACAAGGCTGGGCAGTGTAGATTCGCCTGTATAGGTCCATGTTCCGTTGTCTTGGGGCAGGGCAAAGGCAAGGTTGATGTGCGTGTATTTGGAGTAGTCGATTTTGCTCTCTGGCTTCAGTGCTTGCGGTTGCAGAAAGCCAAAGAGCACGGGCTGGCAAAGTGCGCCATGGAGTAGGGCTAGTACCAGACCAGTCTGTGCATAAGAGCTTCCTAGCTGCATTTTTAACTCCAACCAGAAAAAGAAGAATAGACTTTGGTTTCGCAAATAGGTACAAATGTAACTAGGATTAGAGAAAGAATTGGAAGCTGTATGGGAAAGAGCTTGTAAGAAACCTAAAAAAATGGACTAATATAATCTCAGCTACAGAAATGAACGAGATGGGATCCCGTTGCTTTATATCTCAGACGGCTGGCCCGGTCGCCAAAAGTCCGGCTTCTCTCAGTGCCATGCTGGCTCTGCCAAAAGTCCGATTTTTCTCGTACTATCCCTCACTTTGGGCATGCTACAAATGCCAAAAGATGGCAAAGTCCTCAAGGGTGTCTGCTGCGTAATAAGCCTTGGTCTGATCGACAGCATAACTTCGTACCCGTCGAGTTGTAAGGCATTTGTTTGATGGTCGACATGGTTTGTAGCCCGAGCAAATCCGAAAACTTGGCCTTCTACCTTGTACATCATTCTGCCTAAACACGTTTCGTTTCCGAAAGTTCTTGGGCGAGAATCCAGCACTATAGAAATCGCCCTGGATGAATATGAATCTATGGCATGGAAGAGATGGGCAAACTGGTGAGTATATAGAAAAAGTTGAAGAGGGTAAGGAGTATCCCAGAAGCCAAAGGGGCCAAAACAAAACTTTTTTCTAGACCTCTGGTTTTTGACTCTTTCTTACCCATCCTATCTCTATTTACTAAACTTTTTGTCATTATCTTGTCCTGCCATCAGCGATTAAATCTTTGGGAACGACATTGAGTTTGGTTTGATTAGCAGGAACGGCAGTAGTGGCCCTGTTTCAGATGGTGACGCCCTATTACTCGAGGCACAGAATTAAGGTTCAAGAATTCGGGCCTAATGGTGCATGTACGGAATCAGTATTTCCGTCATTCAATTGCGTCTCATCTTTAGCGGTCGGTATGTATAGTCTGTCTCATTCCGGCAAACTCATACAACAGAATAGCACGACATGTAATTGTGCTCAGCGAGTACCAGCACACGAGACTAACTGCGTCAAAGACGCTAACAAATACCAGGCTCGAGAGTATAATGCTTCCGTAAAATATCTGTAGCGGGACCAAGATGTACATGATGAAATCTGTCATATACAATAGATATTCTGTTGCACCTCCCCTGCGCTTCTGGATGGAGAACTTTGTTGCCCAAGCTGACGGCACGACTTCCATCCGAAGCCAGCGAATCATCCAGTATCGGCACTCTTTTGGGCGAGAACGAAATCTGAGGAGGGCCGCCGCCCAACCGAGAAGGTGAATGCTAAAGGCGCCCAGATGCCACATGGCGGGAAGAAAGGCCTGTGTGGGGACAAAAGTGCAGACAGTCCAGATGCAAAGCTGGTAAGTCCGATATGCTGTGTTGGCTGCTGCGGCGCCGGCAATCAGGTATTCCGCTGCAGAGACGATTACTGGAATACACGGCTTCATGTGCCAAGTTTTTCCCAAGAGCGTAAATGGAACGCGTCCACTTGTTTCCGGAGGCAGCGGTCTTTCCAGATCAGCTGCCCCGCTGACATACTGCCCATTGCGCAAGGGACTAGCAGAGGCAATAGATGCCGAAATCAGCAATGCCAGCAAAGGCCTTCGGACACCAAGCATGGCCGTTTCTGCTGGCGTTGGGCTAAGCAGCTGCAAAATGGCGGGAATGAGACCCAAGACAACGGCAGAGGCAGAGAGCTCGGCCTTGCGAAACTCGGGGAACTGGCTGAGCAGGCAGTCGAGGACTTGGTAGCTGACTGCCATGTCAGGATACGAACTGTTTCTGTAATTGGCCATGGGCACACGACATTCATGGTCGAGATGCTTCAAGAGTATGTAACCCCATCCTGGGAAAAAGTGTTGATATTGAGCCATTGACCGACTGGTGACGGAGCTGGTATCATTCTGAAACGTCGTCATGGTGGTCTTGACGGTGTTGGCTTGCAATTAATTACCGAACAGCAGCCAGTGGCAAAGCTTTGCATCGCCATCTCATGTTGAGTATTAAAGCCTTGAGGGGCAGCGATATCCCGGCCAAAAAACACCAAGCGAACCGCACTAGAACTTGGACAACCCTGTCCCGTTCCAGAAAAGGATCAGCCATCTATCTGAATCACGTTGCACTGCATGCGAGTCAAGCCGCTCGTCGCACCAGCAAAAGTCAGATAATAGCCCTACATTGAGCCGGGGCGAAATGCGTCAGCATAGGATTCCCCGTATTCAGACCAAGGACCAAGAAAGCATCGGAGCCTGATGCCATTGCGCCGAGGAGGAATCAGAGTGGGCATCGTTCCTGGCCCCCAATTGCGCCTTGAAATTGAGGGCGGCAACGGCCTTTTTCTTCTTGTAAAGATTGATACGTCACATGCTTCGAGTCGCGAGTGGCTCTTTGGCTTTGCTTACAGTAATAAGGCCCACTTTGGAGACATTTTTGCAAGAGTATCGGCGCGACTTTGAGGCTAATCAAGTCGTCGTTTACTACCTGCCAATTCTTTTATTATTAGCAACAGCAGCGAATGCATTATTTATGACAGTTCCCAAGCCTTAAAACGGCCAACATGCTCGTGTCTTGAAACAAAGGATTGGAGCTTGGATGACATGTCTTGGCTGTGCCCACTATTGAGTAGGAACCCCCTGAACCGAGTTGAACGCGTAAAAGGCGGAAATGCCGTCTTGTTTGTTACACAATTATCTCTTGTCATGTACTAAGCGCCCAGAGCTGATATTCGGCCGCCTGTGGCATCGGCCTATCGTAGGAGAAGAGAACTGGCACCGTGCTGAGGACTTGGACTTGAATATCCGAGGCGTCCATTTCCCGCAGACGGACTTTGGGGTCGTAGCAATTGGCCTCGACGGTGCGAAAAAAAGATGCTCCGACATACATGTCCATGTTTTTGCCCTGCCCAGGCCTTAGCGAGACCCAGTCTTGGTCGCCCTTGCGACCAAAGTCCGGGAGCTCAGGTGGCATGATGTGAGTGTGAAGATCGATGCGAATGGCATGCTTGACGCCATTAGTGCTGCAACCATCTCTGATGCTTGACTGATTACGGGAGCAAACAAGATGACTAGAGCTCGACATCCTTTGTAAAATGACCTTGCTAGTTCTTTCAAGAATTTTACCAGGCATACATTTAAATCTCGAATCGAATCGCTGCGAAATAGGGATTTGAAGAGAAAACTCTAGTCTATTATTCGTTGGCAACCTCACAAACGCTTTTACTTTTGAAGAGACATGTGACGATTACGATTTGACTTTCCTAAATCTTTTGTCATTCGATGCAATCTATAACGGGTTACACATGGTCTGACATTCACGAGGCCCAGTTTCGAGGAGCTGTCCGATATTCGGAAAGACATGTGCGGCCAATAACTCTACAACATGCAAGCCAATTGCTCAGAAAAGTCGCAAATCTGATCTTTGACAGCTTATAAACGGAAAATTTACTAGGCATCGAACAAAAGGCGCCGACTTGTCCGATAGTAATGGAGGCATAAGCCATTCCATCAGTCTCTGCTTGCCGTCATGGCACCTTGCAAAAAGTATTCATCAAGAACAGCACCAGCCTCGCGAGGCGACACTGTGAGCTTGAGAAAGCGATGCTGAGCATTATTTCTCGTTGCGTTTTGCCACTCATTTGTGCCGTTGGAATATATATAGTTGTAACCACCCTCTCCATACTCAAAAATTTGTCCTAGCCCTTCAATCGCATAAAGCATAGTCAGCGGATCCCAAGATCCATGAGCGTTGCCTTGGCCACTAGTAAACGATTATTAGCCACGCCGCTATCAAACAAACATTACGAGAGAGTCAGACTTGAACCATCGGTATGCTGCCTTTACTGGATCACCTTCTGGGCCTCTGAGCATGAGGCCACCCCCGGAAAGAACGACTTGACCAATCTCGAAGCCAGAAAACGTGATGCAACTTGGCCACGCTCCGATAACATGAGCCGCTGCAGTGGCATTGTATTTGGCAAAGTTGTACTCATGTCCAGACGGATACTGGCCACCCATGACGACCAACTCGCCAACCTTGGCTGCAACTAATTCTCTCCCCGACATGGCGGAAATGGAGTCTGGCATGGACAAGAGCATTCGAGAGAGCTGGCCCAAACTAAGCCCAACACCATAGCTTTAACCGAGAGCCAGAAACTTACATTGTCTAAAAATCCAAGACTCACAATCGTCACGGAACCATCTTGCTCATTGGATAGGAGCTGACGATACAGGCTCACCGGCTCATGCAACGAGTCGACATTTTCCCACGGTACAGCGGCGTACTGCTGCCAGTGGTATGCAACCTTGCTTGCAAACTCGCCATGCTCATAGGTATATCGATCGAGATATGTAATATTCGTATATGGTCGCACCAGCCCGACTGGCACCCTGCCCTGACCATAGTACCCGAGCAGACTAGAGACAGCCAGCGCGCTATAGGATGAGGGGTAATTTACATTGACACCGAGGAGGGATACTTGGGGGTGCGTAGAGGCCAAGAGAAGAGCTCCCGCATCGCTATATAAAATATGAGTATCATGCGGCATATATTTTGACGGCATTACCTACTCGACATCAACGAAGAAGTCGCTATCGACAATAATCTTCTTCTTACTTGGGCAATTCGCGACAGTAAAAAGGGTCTGCGAGACCAAAAGAACGCAGACATGTCGCAGCCTCATAATGACCAAGTCGAAGCTCAGAAACCAGCTCAGGCATCAAACATGCAGCCAGGGCCTAGTGACATGTAAGCAAAGTCGAGGTACTTGATGCTGAATCAGGCAGGCAATCTTTTTCGAGCCTTGCGGTTTCGGAGGCATCTGGCGCGCTCAGCAAGTCTAGAGCTTCCCCTCGTCAAGTGTAACAATAACGGCTTCTCTTGGCCTTTGTCGTGTGCCGTCTGATGTCTCTGGTTAGTCAGCTGACGACGCCAAAAGGGGCTTTTCTGCGCTAGGCTGAGACTTCCTTTTCATTTAAGCATCAAACTGGTTTATCGTGAGACAAGTGCAACCAGGCGCTAGCCACGTCTTGGTGGAAAGAGAGGAGACGTCATGTCGGTTGCCCAAGACGCAGCGCAACTTCCAGCTAGAACCAGGGGAAGAAGGGCCAAAAGTTCAAGAGGAAGGAAATGACGGAAAAGATGAAAAGATTTGCGGAGCATCAGCCTCGTGAGGCGTTAGCAGCTGCTGCGGATAGAGAAACTCCAAAGCATTGCAAACATGGGCTTGGTTTGACTGTCGGCTCTTTATTCTGCATCGTGCATCCATCCTAGGAACCAACCAAGATACTACACACTTGCAGCACGCCTCTAGATATACATAGCTCTCATTCGGCTCTTTGCAACAGCTGATCAGCACGCACCATTTATTCTTTTTTCTCTTAGTTCCTCTCTAGACTTTGCCGCAATCATGGACCCCGAATTTCTTGCCGCAATCATGGACCCCGAATTTCTTGCCACACTGATGGATCCCAATTATCTTGCCACACTGATGGCAGCCAATGGACAGGGAGAAAACGTGGCAGGCAATGCCGTCCCGCCAGACGCGCAAGCTGCCCTCATCCCAGGAGCGCAAGCTGCCGGCGACCCAGACATGCAAGACGACGTCGACGCAATGATGGAAGCTGAGGGCTATGCCGCACGCATGGAAGCCAGTGGCCTTGGCTTTGATAGACCACCCGATGGTCTCACCTTTAATATGGGACCCAATGGCCTCACCCCAGTCCGTGAAATCGATGCCTTCGACATAGACTTCTTCGACATAGACATGCAAGATGATGATCTCGCCCATACCTTGGGCGCCAATGGCCAAGTCTCAAACTTCAGAGTTGTTGGCCGAGACCCAATGAACCCCAATAACACAGACTTCAACGTGGGAGTCAATGCCCAATCTTCAAACACGAGAGCCAATAGCTTCAGCATAGACACCGAAGGGATACCCGAATTAATGGCAGAAATGGCGGTGCCCGAAATCTGGGGAATCGAGGAACTCACGGGACCCTACAGGTTCGAGACACGCATGGAACGCGTAGCGCGCTTCAGAGCCAATGCCAGGCGCGCAAGGGAGGAATTCAATCGCGCCGCGCCAAGGACGGAAGCCAATCGCGTCGCGCCAAGGACGGAAACGAATGGCGTCGCCCCAAAAATGGAACCCAATGGCGTCGCTCCAAAAATGGAAGTTGACAATGCCGTGCCAAGTAGGGAAGCCAATGGCTCGGTGGAGGTGAAGAGGGAAGCCAATGGCTCGGTGGAGGTGAAGAGGGAATCAAATGGCTCGGTGGAGGTGAAGAGGGAAGCAAATGAGGACCTAGCAAATGAGGCCCCAGCAAATGAGGCCCCAGTAAATGAGGCCCCAATAGCCTCCGCCGAACAAACTAATGCAAGCTTGATACCCTCAATCGTTAGGGAGATTCTCAGGCCGCTGGCCCCTAACAGAATCCTGACGATTACCGGTCAAAACAAAAGTGTCATCAGCATGGATCAACTCTGCAGTCTGCCAGCCAATAAACGATTACGATGGGCCATGGATCTTTACACCATTGTCTCGATGCCGCCGGCGCCCGAATCCAATCAACAAGCGATAGAAGACATGAGGCAGTCAATGGTGAAGTTGTGTGAGACGACAATTGCCGATATCATGACTTTGCCGCGTCCGTTGCGTTGCAACTAGGTCTTCAAAGTTGAACGGCCAGAGGAAGTCGCAGATGTCGACCATGTTGCGCCGTCTCTAAAAGAGGAACACGCCCTCCACCGTCAAGTCTTTGAGAGGTTTGAACATTGGCGAGAGCGTGTGAGTTGCCATGTCATGGTGCCAAAGCCATCGAAATGGTTTGAGGAAATAGGAACCTTGACAGTTGGAGTTAATTTTGGAGGCTACACCATGGACCGCATGTTGCCCTTTGTGGATTGCACCCGCACAGCGCTGTGCGAGCTAATGGTTGGGGCCTTTGACATGGCCAAGCACAAGTCGCCAGACAACTTGCTCGTCAGCCCGCGGCTGGGCACCTGTGCAATAAGGCCATGGACTGGTGAATTCTACAACGTGCCTCTACACGTTGAGTGGATGAGGGAGCTGAACATTGACTCGAGGACATATGCACAGGCCTTGGGGGAGGCCTTTGCCGTTTTGCACTGGGGCGCAAGAGTAACGACGCAGGGCGTTGAATTTGCAGTTGGCACCCGCGACGTGACTCGGGAATTCGAAGCAGTCAAGGAAATGGGCACGCGCCAGGACCTGTGCGCCACACAGCTCTATGCATTTCATTTCGGAGAGGTTGAAGAGGTCACTTTTGTTGAAGACCTGGCGGTTAACTATGACACGTACAATTTGCTTGGGTCATGCATGGCAGACCGCGACAACATGGTTTATCTCCCAGATCCCGTTGAGGGCGATTATCTGTTTCATAAGTTTCGCGCCGCCTATATCAAGTGTGGGCGAAAAATCGTCAAGCGGGCCCATGACTTGAAGCTGGGACTACATACCCCAGAATCAGTCATTTTTGCTTGGACGGCCCGCTGGCGAGACAGCATGCGGGGTTGAAAGGGTCTCTTGGTTGTAGCGAGAGCAAGATTCTGACTTTTTGGGATTTGATGTATAGACTAGTCAATTCAGCGCGTGTTTTTCTTTCTTTTTTTAACCTTTTTTTACGCTTCCTGTCGCATCTTTTCCGTGTCATCACGAGTCGTGATGAAATATCCCTTGCTTTGCTTCTAGACTCTTATGAAGAAGAGTGCTTGAATAATTGCAACGCCACGAGACAGGTGGCTACTTTGAGTTATCCCGTCTTTTCTGGCAATTGGTCAACCTGCAGCTCTTGCTGTACATAGGAAATGTCGCGCGAGTCAGCTTTTGAAAGACCCAGCTGAGACGTGTCCCAGCCTTGAGCCTCGAGGTATTCACGGAAGCGGGCGTCTTCGCGGGAAATGGTGTCCTGGCCAATATTGGGCACAAAGAAGAAGGCAACGGCCGCCGAGAGCAGGCAAAGGCTGGAGGCGACCCAAAATGGGTACTGAGCCGACTGGACCGTGTCCTTGCCTCCGGCAGCCTGGATGTAGGGAAAGACGAGAGTGCCGACAAAGGCGCCAATCTTTCCAATGGCGGCGGCAATGCCATAGTAGCGACCTCGGACGCCGGTGGCACAAGTCTTTGCGGCCAAGAGACCAATGTTGTTGCCTGGGCCCAGCTCGCCGAGGGTGAGGAAGAGGCCGTAGATGACGGCAAAGAGAGCGATGCGCGTGGAAATGTGGGCGTAGACGGCGGCCATGATGTAGCCAATAATGGACTGGGCGCAGACGCCAATGATGAGGGTGTTTTTGGGACCCAGCTTATCACTCACCCAGGCGCCGAGAATTGTTCCAGGGAGGTAAAAGACATTGATGACGGTGTTCCAGCCAAAGATTGTGGTGAGGGGAGCGTCGTCGCCATAGAGACCGCTGAGAATGGATGACGAGTAGATGCCAAAGGCGTAGATGCTAAACTGTCGAGGCGTGAGCCGCTGCGCATAGACCAAGTGGCAAGGACAAACAAACTCACGTCGTAGAGGAACCAGATGAGGCTGACGCAAAAGAGCCGGAACCAGTAGAAGCGCAGCACGAGGAGATAGGGCGTCTTACGGCGCATCGACTCGCGAGCGAATTCTTCGGGCTCCTTGAGGCGCAGGCGCATGAGCAAGAGGACAATGGGGAAGAGGACGCCAATGGCCAGACTGGTGCGCCAAATGGTGTCGTAGTGGCTATTCTTGGCTGCGGCGGCAATGACGTCTAGAGCAAAAAAAAGAATCAGCGACTGGACCCTCGACTGCCAGCCCGCCCTCGCTTGGTCGCTGTACAGACTTGTTTGGGAATCCCCTTCTCGATCGGGTCTTGGTTGATGGCGCTTCAAGAGCAGAATGCGACTCTCGACGGGCCGAGTGGAGATGGATGAAACGTACAGGGAATAAAGGCGCCAAAGACGAAGCCCACGTCAATCATGCTGTTTGTAAAGAGGATGAACCAGCGGTTGCGCGTGCCGCTCTTCATTTCGCCGCTGGATTCTGCGCAACCAACGCTGCCGGCGGGATACTCGCCTATGCGGCATTAGCACATGGTCTCTTGGTTTCTGTCTTGGGAGTGGAGGACTGGGGAAAATGGGAAGCAAAAGAATATATATACAGAGTACTCTATATATATTTAGTTTGGGGAGCGGCTCACCGCCAATGCCAATGCCGACAAAGAAGCGCCAAGCAGCCAGCATATCAAACATGGCCACATGGTCGCCGCGGAAATAAGAGCCGGCCGCCAGCGCAGTGAAGATTATGAGGATAATGGTGGAGAGGACGAGCGAGTTTGACCGCGACCAGCGATCCGACGCAAAGCCAAAGACGAGCTGGCCTACAACGGTGCCGGCAAAGGCAATGTCAGCGACATAGCGGGCGGCGCGCGACGACGTGTATTTCGTGCCGTATTGAAGTCGTAATACCGTGTTGACGGAGCCAATGACCTAGAGATATGGGGGAGAATAATGTAAGCCTGTGGATTCAGGAGCCCAGCAGCCGGCTACTTGCATTGTTGATGTAGCCGTCGGAGAAGAGGCCGGCGCCGCAGGCAAAGACGGGCAGCGCGGTTTGGAAAAAAGGCTTGGAGGGCGGCGGCGCGTTTTGGTGGTGCGACTCCTCCTCGGCGGGGGACCAGCGGCGCAGCAGACGGCGACCCCAGCTCGACATGTTGGTGAGGGCGGACGGGTTTGTTTTTCTGGCCTCTTGTTGGCACCGGAGCTCACGCCAGCAAGGAATGAGGACGAGGGAAGATGAAGGCGACGCTTTTTATCAAGTCACGAACACGGCATGTAAAAAAGAAAAACAAAACGCTGAGCCATCAAGTGAGAAAGAAGTAAAAATAAATAAATAAAATAAAATGAGACAGGTTGGATGGACGACAAGCCACAAAAAGGCAGAGTGAGAGACTTGTTGGTCGGTTTCCAGGGCCTCCAGTCACACGCAAGACTACGAGCTACGGGAAGAAGGGTCAAGGGGAGAAGAGAGGCGAAGAAGACGAGAAAAATTGAAGCGCCGAAAAAATAAAAATAAAAATTGAAATGGAATAACTGTGTGGTGACGCTGACGAGTGGAGGCGCCTGAGTGCTTTATAGCGGTGCGACCCGACAGCCGGAAGCCAAGACTAATAGTCAAATAGAGACAAAGAGGGCACAGCTGGACAGCATGAATTTTTTTCCTTCTTTCTTGTTTGCCGCTCTTAGCAGGTCCTTTTTTTGACAGGCTGGGCCACTAGTAGCTTGGCGGCTGCGGGGATGAGGGGAAAAAGAGAAGAAGAAGTGACACAAACTAGTGGATAAAAGAATCGCTTGTGGTTGACAATGGTAGTCTTGTGCATCAAAGCATGACGCGCCATCGTTGCACGCAGGCTAGGGCTCCTTCTAGAAGTAGCCATTCCGTCCGAAGCACATGGCCTTTCAAGCGTTCTTTGCCCACGCTGGTCGTCCAAGGCGCTAACAAGAAAATACTAGTAGTAAAAAAAATCCTGCAAGGATCTAAGCCGAAAGGAGGGCGTCATGGTTATATGGAGCACTATTATGAAAAAGATGGGAAAATGCAGCAATAAAACGACCCCACAGGCTTTCAACACGTGGTCTGCTACGGCGCGTCCATTCGGCCGCCTCGACGTCATTGCGGATTGGTGCTTTGCTTGTTGATATTATGCGGTTGGCTATAGGGCGCATGTGCGCGAAGTCATGCTTGTGCGGCGGTTCGGATATTTCAGTTTTTTTTTTGTGCCAATTTTTATTGAGTCTCCTTCTTCTTTTCTTGGGTGTTAAGAGTCGTGGTTACTAGTAGCTGGGAGCAAGCACTGCCCGCGTCGGCCTCTTTAGCAGGTGGTGTTAAAGGCATGCCGAGAGCCGCGACCACGAAACAGCGGCCCGAGGTTGCAGCCAAAACTTACTTTTGTCCTTTTGTCCTTTATGCCATCATGTTCAAAACGGGAGCAACGCTGAAGACGGGTAATAGGCTGCCTCGAATTTTGGGGCGACGAGGCAAAGAGATTGGCGTGGTGGGGTGTAAAGAGGTGAATATGGGCTAAAAAGCGCAATTTCCCAGGCATAATGATATTTCATGGCCTATCAAGGGCATATGATTGCTTCATGGCTTGATTACGCATTACGTACACATGTACAGGTACATGGAATAAATAACTGCTCTCGATATAGCCAGGTCAATGGGGATGATGAGTGGGGATTTGCTCAACAAGAGTTTTTCTTCTTTTTCGGCCGTTGTTAGCGACTCTATAGATGTGTCTATACATAACGTAACAGACATCATCTACTAAGAAAAATGCGACTTGAATCAGACATTTGGCAACTTCCTTGCGCTCTAGTCAGCCATTGGCTCAAATGCGGACTTTGGCGACGCCATTTCCCAGGTATTCGATAACTTGCGACCCGCATCCTAGTTCGAGGTTAGCTTGCAGACTCGACACAGCCCGTCTTGATATAAGCTCACCATTATATACACGCAAGTTATAACACCACAGCCGCATCTCACCCGTTGTGCACCCAACCGAATACTCTTCGCAGCATGCATCGCCTGGGTAATTGGGCGAGTTCTTGGCCTTTTTGCCTTTACATATCGCTGACCAGTTGACCCGCGTCCAATTGACCAGCGTGCCGCCCCTCGAGTCCTTGTCGCCGAGGCGGCCATTATATCTGCCGCACTTGAACAAGTCGAGGAATCCGTGGTCGTAGTCCCAGTAGCACATTTGCAGGACCGTCTTGCCGTTGGAGAGCTTGCTGTGTCGGTAGCAGAAAGCCGAGGCTGTGTCACAGAGGAGCAGCGCGGTGACAAGAGACGGTCGCATGGCTGTCGAGGGTAAAGAGCCTGAGGGCAACGTCTGGGGGTATGGTTTAGTTGTAAAGCGACTGCCGTCTCGTTTGTTTCCAAGGTTGGTATTTTGGCCTTATATACAGTGCTCTTCATTGGTGACGTATATCAACATACTTTAGTTGACCCTAGGTGAGCTCATGTTATGAACAGTTCCATGGTTCAAATGTAACCGGGGTGAAACCACAATTTGTTACACAATGCGATACAGGACGGCCCGTCGCCCGGCTATCCGTATCCAATCTTGACTTTGGCTTATCAATTTGCCGTGCAAGCTTTACAGTGCCAAAGTCCCGGGACTTAATGCCGTGCCAAAACCATCTTGTGCCTACATTGTGATTGCGTCGCTGTAGAGACGGTTTTTGTTCTTTTTCGTGTAAACTCGCGCATTTCTCAAAAGAAATTTTATCCGAGTATGCGCCAGATTGTCTGTTCCTACGGGCTTTCATGCTCGCTTAGAGTATCAGTGGTTGCGTGACTTGTATATATTTTACTTCACTTTTGAGTCTAAACCCGATTCAATCGCATCATGGTGAGAGATTTATATAAGCCTTGCGAAGACCCCGATGCCCTTCTCGACAATGCTGTCCTCGATCGAAAGTGTCTGCTGTTTTGAGAAGATAGGATAGTACTTGCTCCCTATACTACTTCCCTCGCACACATCTACCAATAGAAACTCTCTCGATACAAATGACTTATCGCTTATAAGACGACTCTTCAAAGGCTAAAAACATCACAAGGCTAGTTACCTAGCTACCTCGATTGCTAGGTCTAGGAAATCGCCCATTCGAAAACCCATATGCAGGTTGTAACAACTACAACTTTGACATTGTTCACAAAATTTCCTGTTGCTAAAAAATAAGGAAGACGATGGAATTTCAGACTTATTGCTAGAAATTTATAGAATTTTTTCTCTTCAGATTAATCCAGGCCCGTGTCATTGTCAATGAATCCTCTATCAGCCCTCCTTATCAAAGAAGCCAAGCCACTTGGAACGTCTTGGGTAGGTTCATCTCATGACATGTGTTAGTGGCCTCGGCAGATTTTTAGTTGCGACAGCAATATATTATGCCGATCATACGACCGTGTTGTGATTTTGCCGGAATTAAGACAAATTTTAGAAATTCATGATTACTCAGTACCAGTATAAATAATTCGATGCTGTATTCTTGCTGTTAAGAGGCTTGGCAGGAAATCCCATCAAGAAAAAAAAAGATTCTGGCAGACCACGACGTAGAACTAGAGCTGTCTGTCAATTTCGACGACAATTTTCACTCGTCATGGCTGGTTTGGCATACTCTTCTAGAGCGTACCGTGTCAAGTAGCACAGAATAATGTACGATTTTCATACTAGGAGTGTATTTCGAGTATATAAATTCACTCGAGAACGTAAAGCAAACCATTTGCCAGAGTTATTTGCCGCAGGACTTTACCCAAGCTATCACATAGTGTATATGGACGCTGCGTCTAGTGCCGACGTGATACTCCAAAAGTGCCGCTTTCCTTGTTATTTATGCCTAGAATAACATTTCATTACTTATATAAGCCAGAAAACAACCATCACTTAAAGCTTTGCTACAAGGAGACTTTATGGAACCTATTTGACCTTGAACATGTTGCAGTCCTTTGTTAGAGTACATCGCCAAGATTGTATCAATGAGAGATGAAGATTTGCTTCCACGGAGACTTTAATAGAGTCCGATTGGCCCGTTTTCCATCGACTTGGGCACGACATGCCGAGTTTGAACATCAAGTGAAAACGATGGATTCATTATGCGATTGAATGGCGGGAACCGGCTTGCCGCCTTTTTTATCACTGGAAACAGTGGCCCTCCTGGATTTTTGGAACTGAATTAAGAACGGCTTTTGCGGCGTAGCATGATCAAATCGTATAGCACAATTATTTCTCTGAAACCTAGGTTATCCGATACAGATATGCCTTTTGATGCTAGCCTCTAGGAAGCTTAATTCCATTTAGCCGGAAGAGTATATGGATTGTTAAACGAGGCTTTGTATACCACGTTGATGGCGTATTCAGCACGTGACATTGCACACATGTTACATAGTTATGCTATATCTCGATGTAGTAGGATCCCATTGCTACGCATCATGGCCTGGGCACTAATACGGCATGCACGGCATCAAAGGTACTGATTATTCAGAGATAGGGTGCAACCTTTGTGAGCCTGATAAGGCCACTCTAGTCTGAAACTTGACCATTTGCCAAGGAAAGTTAATCAAATCTTGAGAGCATCTTGCATACAAGCACCCATCATCACGCGAATCTTGACATTCAAGACCCAACAATTACAGACAATGCTGACGCACTTTGTGATAAGAAATCCTACAGTGAGGTGGTTAATAGCATGAATCTGGAAGCCAATAATGGGTTCTATACGAAGTCGAGGGGCAAAGCCATAAAAGCGCAATTTTATCATGGCAGTCGTGTGCCCCGATGCGGCCATTTGCTGGAAATTCTGGGAATCGCTTCCACACACCAAGGAGACATTAACAGCATCTAGCGGGTATGCTGTACCATTAAATTCAAGCACTGGAACACGAAGGTGCCTACGAAGAGAAACCAAGAGAGGAACAATCGTCCAGTCATAAATGCAACACTAAACTAGTAGCATTTGCCTCGTGATGTCCATTGACTATGGTGCTGAAGAAAACCGCAAGCCTTGCAAGCAAGTTGATGTCCTTGTTGAAATACGTGTAGCAAGAGCAAGAAAGTATCGGCTTGCAGCGTCCTTGTTTACCTGAGCTAGCAGTGCCACGAAGCGGCCATGATTTACTCAGGCTACCTCGCTCTTGTCGCTTCCTTCTTTAGTTGTCTTTTACTAGGCCCCGAGGGCAGCCATGCCTTTGCAGGCAGTGACACCAAAATCTCCAAGCCCCCTTCCATGCCGGATCAGTCATCGTCAGAAGTACTGGCAATAACGCAACCGTCAACTCGGGGGCCCAAATATGTCTTTCGCGGGGACCATAAGCCCCCATCCGAGATTGCCAAAAGTGGTATTCCGCCTAGTATGCAAGCCAATGAGGTTCCAGACGCAGACGCTTTTATGCTGCTCAACCACATGGACGACGCCATGGATATATCGACGGGGTTGAAAAACACGGCCTACGTGTCGACGAGCACGGCCGTAAGCGTGGCGGTTGAATTCGCCCAGAAAAAGGCAAACACCAGATTAGCAAACGCGGCAGGCTGGGTTTATTGTATTCGCGTGACGCCCAACATGGTTAACCTTGTGACATCGGTGGATCCGTCTCGAGCCGTTAGCCATGAGCGCGAGTACTCTGCCCTGGGAGGAATACGGCCCGAAGATATTGTCGAAGCCGTCAGGCTGCCAGTAAACTTCTTTCAGGGCCAAGTGCCAGAAATGGAATGGGGCGACTTGGTCCGCAGACTTGACGAGCACTGGAGCGCTCACGCATCAAGCGAGGCGTGGCACTGGGAGAATGAAAACTACCGACAGAGTAGCGATTCAGCACCTCGTATTACTGGGCAGCCGTTGCTGGTTGGCGTACAAGGCCCCACAGATCCTCATTGGCAGCGAGAGCCGTTTCGATCCATCCCGCCAGAGGACCGCGTGTCGGCGCAAGAGTTTGCCAGAGGATTCATGCAGAGAGCAGGCGCTCCTGATGGCTGGCTGCCCAACTACCCCTTGTTCGACCAAGCAGGTAAGGAGCCACGGTGGCCTAGAGAATGAGCGACAGTCAGGCTTACATCAAGGCATGCACTTCAGCTTCGAGCTCGGGGCCCCTGGACGAGGCCGTGGGATTTGATCTGGGCGCGCTCGACTTGCCTGAAGACTATCTCGAGGGCTTACGAGACTACCGCCGACGAGGCATCGACTGCACTGCTCTCCTTGCCTCGCTTCTTGTTCTCTACCCTCAAAAGCTACACAAGAAGTGGCTTCACCGTCATGAAGGTAGTATTTCCGACTCTGAAAGGCCATCTTCTTCACCCCTGAGTATTAACAAGTAATCACGAGCAAGACGCGTGCAGCGAAGCCAAAGACGTGTTTCGAGCCGCTCGACGAGACCCATGCGGGCGCATACACAAGCTCAAGGTGCACTTTAAGCTCGCAGACCAAGGTTATGCAGGCACATGGGACATTATAAAGCTTGCCTTGCGCGCGTCGGCAAAACATCGACTCGTGGTGCCGGTGGCAGATGGACCAAGCAGAGGATTCTCGGTCTGGAAGGATATTGACCTCTCAAAGCTTACTGGATCCAGAGACAATACCATTACGCCCAACCAGCTTACCAGCATCGAGGTCCTTGCAGCGGGCCACGCATCGGGGCCCCAAAACGATCAGTTCAAGCTTCAAGGTATTTCTTCAACACTCTTTTTCTCCTTTTTTGTTCCGCCGTAGTTACTTTTTTCCCCTTTACCCCACAGCTGCTAATAACTAGCAGGCATCACTGTGCGCGCCAAGTGCGTCGAGTCGGACCGCGAAATCGAAGTCGTCAAATATGCAGCACAGAATACGTGGTATTACCACAAGCCGCTGTCAACTCTGTCAGAACGTCTCTTGGACCAAACAGTCGCCACGTTTCCCATCTTGTCTGCCGACTGGCGCATGAATCCCCCGTGTGAAGAGTTTTCCCAGCTCAACATGTTTCTAGGCTTGGAGGATATTCACTGGGCCGGCACTTACGACTCAGTGTCTGCCTACATTGGCAGCCAACCTCTCTTATTCTCTACCGGTCCGTCGGCTGGATTTGCAAAGTGGCTTGATGTTGATCTCAACCTGGCGTTTGGCAAGCAAGTCGTCCCGGTGCGCGATGTAAATCATATTTCCCTCGTGGACACTGCATTTGGTTACTATTCTGAAAAGGACAAGTGGAAATATTCAGGTATGCCGTGTCTTCTTCCTCCCCTGGAACTCTTTCCAAATTAACTCGTCATCTCGAACCTAGAGATCAAACTGCAAGGCACATGCGCTGGCTCCAGCGTCAAGGCTGAAATCAAGGTATTCAACGCAGAAAATGAATGGCTGCAACATGGAAGCGGCTATGGCTCCGATGTTGTCTGGTGGCGCAAAATACGACTTTACGACTGGAAGCAGCTATAACGACTCATGCACGTGGCTTTATTCTTGATAATATCTGTAGTAAAACATCTCGTTAACCAAATATATGAGGGCGTGTCGGCGTCGTCGCAGTAGCATCCCTTGTTACTACAATTAGACGATGGAGGTATTAGAAACTGTCGAAGATTAGCGAGAAACACTTGGTGGCGTCACATCTTATATATAGTTCAAGACTTGAAGAAAAAACAGGGCCTCTGGTTATATTATAGTTCTGCTATTTTTTTTCTACTAAGAATAGCTAATTCTTTATATTTATATCGACTCTATTATATACTCTAGAAGCGAGACTCGGTTAGCTTTGATGGAGCCATTGCATTATGCTAACTCGACAGATATGGAGACGAATCCTACAGGGTTCAATTCCTCGGAATGCTCGGTAAGAAAATTTCTTGCTTCTTCGCTTCAAAAGAAGGTAAATCTTTCTAAATGAGGCGATGTCTCCCCCAGCTAATAATAAGACTTCCTTGCCCTTGTACCGAAGTGAGCAGAATTTTATCCTTTAAAGGCTAGAAAGATCCAAGATTGACTCGTCGCCTGGTTTTCAGACTTTATGTTGCCTGCAAGGGTCCATATTCCGATTGTATCCAAGCCTTCAACCCTAACATGTTCCAAAGAACTATCTTCTATGCAGTGTTAAGCTGGATTTTAGGCAATACCTCGTGCCTCTCTTCAGGGCTTGGAGTAAACGCGTAAGCAATGTGAATTTCTTCCCTTGCTCTCTTTATCTTTTTTTCCTTGGGGGCAATAGTTGTCGTGTCATCACGACATAACTGACGGATCTCAAGCAGGTCAGGCTACAATCAGCTGTTGTTATCCAAGAGATTAGTATGTTTGAGGCAAGAGGAATTTTTAATGGTTGATTATAGCGCGCTTATCTTCCACCCAAAAGCCCAGAGCCTGGTAAAATTCATGTACATGTACATTAATCTTTGCTTAACTCGAGCAACCTTTGGTGGCGATTTTGTTACTACAAGATCTAGTACAGGCAAACTGGAATTTGGTGAAGAGACCCGAAAGGCGCACTAATGTATAATAGTGACCTGGGGTATGAGTGAGCTTCCCTGCTGCCTGGAATAGCCAAGAAAAAAATGAGTCGAGCTCACCCAAAAGAAATACATTGAAATAGAGCTTCATACCATCTTCAACTTGAACCCCCGACTTGTCTTCTCAATAACGTCCTTCTTGTGCCACTTGAGAACATTCTTTTACATCCTGCAAACTTTATTTTCTATACTTCTCGTGTGACACAAGATCTTCTGAAATAATGCAGCAACTGCATTGGTCCGCCAAAGCACTTTTTGGAGTGGCAGCGCTTCTACACTCTGCTTATGCCAATCAAGTGCCGTATAGTAGCATCTTCACCTTGGGACAAGGGTATTTGCTTCTTTGTGGCCTGGCTATCCAAGACTCCAAACATCTGACCAAAGATTAGGTACAATACCTTTTTAGACAAAGGCGTTACTCATGGAGCTGTGCTTGTGGGAAGGCACGAAGAGACCAAGAGAGATGATCTCACAGCAAACTTGACGGCTTTGGACACCAATAAAGTCATGGATGCAAGGCCTTTTAGTTTTACACCTCCTAGCGCGAATATGACGGGCATAGATCTTAAAGAATATTTTGCTCCACTTCTTTCATCTCAACTCGATGAGGCAGCTGCCGAGCCTGATCCAGTTGAGAAAGACGATTTTAATCAAAAGTTTGAGTATAATAGTGTCTTGGCTGCTCGATCTCTTGACAAAACCTGCACGGCAAGTTACACGGCACGCTATAAGTTTATACAAGACTTCAAGTAAGACCATTAAGAATATAATCAAAAGACGAGTGTAGAGCTTACAGGTTTCACCTAGCTCGTACTTGACGACTCTTGGAATCAGTGCCTCTGGTACTATATCCGGATGGGGCCAGAGCGCATCCATTTCTGGAGACTACCTGGACCATGCTCAAGTAAGGTTTTTGCGAAGCGTACTGAGCAAGATTAGTGCCATTCTGACGATTTAATTCAGTTTTCCAGGAGCTCCTTGACGTACTTGGCAATTATTGAGATTAAGAAACAGGAGCCGTCGGGAAGAAATTACGAGTTCAACCACGCCCTTTACAAACCGGATTCATTCCACCGTGTCTTTGGTGACAGCTGGATCCGAAGTATGATTTGATCTTTGGTCGGAATAGAAGCCAAAGTAGTTAAAACTAACGTTATATTAGGTTTCGAAACAGGTGGCAAACTGCTTGCTCGAATCTCAATTGATACTAAAGACGGAAGCAACAAGACCGACATCAAGGCACAGTAAGTTGGGCACCCTAAATCTTGAGAGAGATGACTCTAAAAGAAATATTTCATCTAGCGCCGAGGCCTCGTTGAAGTTTTGGGGCGTCACGGCGAATCTTGACTCAACAGTCAAGAAGAGCATGGAAGAACTAGATAAACATGCCAATGTCGATATCAAGATCTTCTACCAGGGAGAACTAGGAAAGGCCATGGAGAATGAGCGTCCTCAAGTCTCAAGCCCGGACGAAAATCCTACGGTAAAGTCATTTCAAGAGATCAAGTCATTGGCAGATGCGTTTGTTCAACATTCTTGCGACCATGACTATAAATATCAGTACGTCCTTGTGCCCTTTGTAATTTTGAAAGGAAGAATACACTAACTCAATCTTCAAGCGCCGTCCTTGACGAATATCCAAACCTACCCAATTTCCCTGACCAAAAGGTTTTGGACTATAGCATAGCAAGAAAAGTGGTGAGTAATTATATTATGTATTCGTATTGCTACAAAAGCTAATATTGGGTGTAGTCCCGATTGCTTCTGATGCAACTTACCAAATTTACAGAATTCAAGACAGTATTTAACAGATGTGAGGCTACCGAAGCACTCCCATAGCATTAGCATGCTTGACAAGGTTTTAACATTTCATGGCTAGACGAATTCAGCGACGATTTAAAATTGCAGCTCGACTTTGCCACACTAAATGTAACTCAGGCTTGCAAGAAATGGGCAAGTTATATACCAATGGCACGTAATTATTGGCATGAAATACTGATTTTATACAGGTTGATCAAACTGCTATTGAACCTGAAAACGCTCTTGAAACGGCAAAAGCTTTGATGGACAGAATCCAGGATGGATATTACATTATCTACTTTCAAAGATTAGTAAGATTTCAATCTTTTCAACAGCTTAATTATTGTGACTCTGGGATCTGCCAAGTGCTAATAGACCATATTTTGGTGATAGCTATCTGATGTAATGCGAACTATGGATCCCAAGACCAGAGACGTCTTTAACAAAGATTTTAATCGCGCTGCTCATCTAGCAGATGCTAGCATCTACAATTTAATGACAAAGGCTGACCAGTCAGTAGTTGAAGGTCCTGATAAGCCTTATGAGAAATCCATTACCATGGATCCCAAAACGTATAGAAACTCTTCGAAACCTGCAATGCCAGACCCTGCAAAGCCAGAACCTACAATGCCAGACCCTGCAAAGCCTGAAGGAGCAGCCACCAACGCCCTCGACATGGCTAATCAGGACCGATCCGCCTTGATAGCCGAAGTCGAGAAGCTACCAGGCCACTTCATCAAGGTCTGCGAAAATAGAGACTTTACTAAATGTGGAGAATTAGCACCTCCTGAAAATAGATGTGGTACGTTTTCTTTCGAGTTGAAAAAAGAATTAATGGTTTTGCTTTATTTGCTAAAGCAGTGCTTTATCCAGTCAACTTAAAACAACCTTGGAAACGATCAATTTCTGCGTTTAGTTTGGAAAAGGCAAATGGCGTCTGCAACTTTTACAAGTAAGTTTTGCAACTCGCTCGGACCAAGCATGCTATTTAGTAATTTATGAATGGGCAACTTTTGCCTTTCAATGCTAACAACAAGCTATAGGTTGAATGGTTGTTTTGGCCCATCTTTGAGTTTCTCAGCTCCTGATGTGGTTGAACTGTGGCCCGATCATTATGATTATGAGCAAGAGATACGTTCAATCCGCTGCATCAGGCATGGCGAGAAATCTCCGACTATCAAAGAAAATGGATGGATTATTGTTTACAAGGACCATGTGCAATCATCACATCTTGATGGCCACATAGACTTGCTTCAAGAAGCCAACACGGCCTCTTATATGGGTCAACTCAAAATCCAAGTTACACACCGTTATGAAAAGGGTTCCCATGGCTTCATGGGCCTCGCGGCCATCATCCCCATTGAGCTCATGTGGATGGTTCAAGGCCACCCTGGTGTGAGGAACAAAGCTTGCTCGCTCCTTTGTCAAGGACTTTTTGCTGACTCTAATCAAGGTTGCATCTGTGGAAGAGGACAAGATTATCCACATTCCCAGATTTTTTCAAGAATCAGAACCGCAAACCCAGGTCCTACAAGCAGACCATTCAATAACCCAGAACAATGCGCGTTGGAATCTTCGCGCCATCTCGCACCGCTCTCCGCCTTCAAGATGGGTGCCAAATCTTTTTTACAAGTACTACTATGACGAGAACTCTGGCCGCAACACGTATGCATACGTAATTGACTCGGGCATCCGCATCACACATCAAGGGTTTCAAGGCCGGGCCAGCAACTTTTGGACCTGCTTCCCGGGCGACTACACGGATGACAGCGATCATGGCACCTATGTTGCCGGCATCATTGCCTCGGATGGATACGGCGTTGCCCCGAAGGCCCAAATCTTTTCGCTCAAGACGACGAGAAATGCCACAACCACTATTGCGGATGTTATGAGTGCGCTTGACGCGGCTGGACATGACATTCTTAGCAAGGGGCGTACCAACTCGGCTGTTATCAACGTGTCTCTAGGAACCGCTTATTCGTGGGCTATGAGCGCCCTCATCCACAAACTTTCTGACCACGGTGTATTAGTTGTTGTCGCCTCTGGAAACCAAGGAATCGATGCCTCTAGTCGTTCGCCTGGCGGTTCGCCAAATGCTATCACGGTCGGAAGCATTGATCCGTCCTGGAGGGTTGTTGCCACTTCCAATTATGGCTCCTTTGTTAATATTCTTGCTCCTGGAGGTCATGTTACTTCGCTGTCCAGCCATGGCGATAGTAAAATAGTCACTGCGTCTGGGACTTCAGCGGCTGCCCCCCACGTTGCTGGCGTGATTTTGCATGCCATGTCGGTTGATGGCATAACGTCGGCCAAGATGAAGGAACATCTCCTCGCAACGGCGACGCGCAACCAAATCAGGGGCGACCTTCGAGGCTCGCCTAATTTGATTGTTAACAATAACAATCGGGCACAAGCATTTTGTAAACCCAATGACGATACTTGCTGAGAATGGGAGAGGAATAAAGGCTTGACAAGAGAAGAGGACTCTGGCACTTGTCATGATTAACATATAGGCCTTGAATCTAGCAACTACTGCATGTGCTGCTCAGACAATGACTAGTCATTCACTACTACTTTTTGTACTACAAGACCGAAACATTGTTGGACCAAAACCGACTTTGGAGTATAAAATTGCCGCCTATGATGCCAAGAATACACACCACATGGCTAAAAAATCAAAACGCTATCACCCGTAATCGTCACTCTGCACAAAATATAGACCTAATTCTCTGACTGGCCAAGAAGCATGGCTAAACAGTTTTCTTGCGTGGACTCGCTACTTTACTATTCGCGGCCAATACGGCTTTGAAGCACAAAATTGCCGTGTGCTATGCCAAGGAAACATGCTGCTTGATAATTTTGGGTAAAGTTGCTTGGACGACTTTTGAATCATGGCATTACCGTCTTCTACGCCAAAGTAATCAAGCATACTGACAAAAATCAAGGAATTATATATTAGAGTCACTTTACACAGACTATAGAAACAAGTCTCTGGATAATACAAAACATTGCCAAGAAATATGGCTAAATTGTCTTGTGTTTTATTATCCAAGGTCCGGTTGCTTGGACGGCTTTGAAGCACAAACTGCTGAGTACTATGCCAAGGAAATACAAACCACATGGCTAGAAATGAATGGATTAATGGGGGAAGGCGGGCCGGGGGAATAAAGTCCAAACGTCGGGCTTCGGAATTCGAGTGCGAGCCACACGGCCGAGTAATCAGATAACTCGCTCGCTTCTTCTTGGCGATCTCTACCACACAGACGCTTCATAGAGATCTTGTCTTGTGCGAGATTTATCGGTGGCAGGACAATGGAATCCTACCCACGCGCCTCTTTGTAAAGCATTTGCCAAGCTCTAGAGACGAGATTTGCCTCCCATCTTGGCGATCTCTACACACAGACGCTTCAAGAAATATTTTTGGAGCGAAATACACCGGTAACAGGGCAAGAAATATCTCACCCCCACGCCCTTTTACAAAGCATTTGTCAAGCTCTAGAGACGAGTTTTGCCTCCCATCTCGGTTAATTTCTACGCACGGACGCCCCACGGAAATATTTTGCAGTGCAAAGTCCATGGTTAGCAGGGCAAGACGAACTCTCTCCACACATCTTTTCCACACATCCTTTATCCAAGCATTCGCCAAGCTCTAGACAGATGGGCCAATGTAACCCCCAACGCAACAACGTCGCAGCTCGCCCCTCAAGCCCTGCCATCGTGACAGGGATAACCAGACTCATTTCATTGCCGGCCGGACATCTTGCCAGGTACGACGAACGAGACGGTCCGTGCTATGCGGCGGCATGCTTGTACTCCAAAAAACGCCCAATGGATAGCGGTGGGGAAAAGACGCGGTGCCTAAATATGAAGAGGGATAAGCTAAAAAGCCTCCTATACCGCGTTTGACTAGCAATGCGACTGCCGTCTCTATAGTATCTCCGTAGTAGTCGTCTTGATGGCTTCACGGCCTGGCTTGTCGATAGACGGCTCCACGGGGGGTACAGATATCCGGGCCCTATGATAAAAAGGATAAGCTCCCATGGTCGCGATCGTGGTTGATATGGACTGGGGTTTAGAGCTCCTGCACGGAGAGTGTGGGGGGGATAGGCAAGACTCTTCAAGAATCGAACCATGCTGGGGAGGAAAGGATCGTCTGGTGAGTAGTAGATAGCGACGGCAAGGCAGTTGACCCCATGGTTCGTTGCGAGAGCCGGCAAGCTTTGACTACCGCAAACTCTGTTTTCTTTGCTCAAGCTAGTGACCTAGAAATGCAGTCGACGTGTCGAAACGCGGGGAGAATGGAGGACGACAAGGGAAAAAAAAGAGACTACGTGTTGGCGCTTGTCGACATCGCAGTCTCAAGTCTCCTGACATGGGCCATTGGCGCCAATGCAACAAGGCCTAGCTCTCGTCGTCTGACATGCAGTAAGCCGCGATGCAGCCCAGTCGCCGGCACGTCTGGCCGTCAAGAACCATTCCATCGGATCCTGCAACGCCACGCCTCCTTCTTCTTCAACGGCCCTAGCCATGTCGACATTGCAGACGAGTTGCCTAGCACTGTTGATCAGTACAGCTTGCGGCTAGCTGTTGAGGTTTCGGCCCATTTTGTTTTTTGCTCCCTGGCATTAGAAACATTGTGATATTTTTTTGGGTCCTTGCTCTGCTCTGTAGCTTTCCATTTTGGACTGCTCTAGATGTGCGACACGGTTCTGCCTAATTTGTGCCTTTGCCTCTTTGTAGTATAAGAGCTGATACAAGCTTTGGCTCGCGTCCGCAACAAAGCTCATAAAGCTGCAATATCTGGCCACTTTGACTCTCCCTAGCCACATCCTTTTTGCTAGATGAGCCTAGTTCCCTTGTTGCAATGATATACCCGTCCAGGCCACCTTGGACCACCTTGTAACTATGCTTGGTTCGTCTAGTCTAGTCCTGTTGATACACACGTTGCTAGCTCGTTCCAGCCAGCCTCGCTGATTTAGGCCAAGAATAGCAACAGGGCCATGGAGCCACTTTTAACCCATCCTGTCCATGGTGGGAAAACGAAAAAGGTAATTCCCCCGCAAGCCGGAGCCATGTCTGTGCGTGACTGGGGTGGAGGAGCAAAGCAGAGCCAAAAGCTTGATTGCAATTACTCTGTGATACAACAAAGGTGGTAGATGGCTTGTTAGACATTTTTGCCTGATACTTGCGACTACCATGAACTAAAACACGAGGGTTTTTCAAAAAAAAAAAAAAAAAAAAGCATGACTGGGACTTTCCCTCAGGGTCTAGACACTCTGACAAGCTTTGTCTCTCAAACATGTAGCGCGTAGGGAAAACAACGTCGGGTCACAAGACTGATGTTTCTGGGCGCTAGACCCAATCGCCTACGTCAGCGTCCTTGTTTTTTTTTTGTTTTGGCAGAGTTGGCTGTTGGCTCGAGGTGCGCGTTCCCGTCCCCTCTGGTCCCCTTGAACGCATCTCGTCTCCCGGCGATCTGGGACACTGCCTCTTGGTAGCCCACGGCAATGCAGCACGGACAGACAAAGCACGGGGCTATCGACACACTTCTCAACATGACGACAGCCGACATGGATGACGAAATATCCAGCCTTGGCTCAAGACGGCAAAAAAGATTGGCATCCAGAGCTAGCACTGTGATCTATTCCCGTCCAAGTTGACAGAGAGGTAAAGCGCCTCACACCCCCCTCCCCTTCTCTGCCATAGGGAACCCCACCTCGGTCTCTCTTTTGCCCTCCGGCCTGCACCCCCTGTGATGAACACAAAAAGAAAAGAAGGATTAAAAAAGGAAAAAAAAAGGTCCTCTCCTCTGTATGTAGATCCAACGCACGGCTTCTGACGCCTGGCCTTTTTGTGAATTTTGTTTTTTCTTCTTCTTTACTTGTGACAGGCCAGACATGTGGTGGGAGGCGATGCTCCAATCTTGGAACTGATCGGCTACCTGCCTACGTGGCGGCACACAGGCCCTTGCTTCGCGTCGTTGCGTCTTGTTTCCTTGCTGCATGGCACGGCGTAGCGTGACAGCGGCGGCTGCCTACATGCAGTCAACATGCTAGTATTTCGTAGGCACTTTGTCTAAGCAGGCCGTAAGCATACGTACACCAAACATCTCCTCGTATTTGTGCATGTTTACATGGGCCAATTTGTGCAGTCATGAGTTGCATTTTTTGTTCAGGAAACTGCACATGACACATGAAGAGAATAATAGCCCGAAAGTCTTGAGAATATAAGCCCGTCTGACATGGCCGTCTTGTAACGCTATATTTTGATGCTAGTATACATTTGTAGTATATCTTTTGAGGTCACATCGACTCAGTCTTGTCCTTGTTGCTCCGTCAACTCGTAGTGTTTTCCAGAGGAACAGCAGTGACATCAACCCCATGCTCCTCCTCCAAGATCCACGAAACTAGTATAGAACACGGCAGAAGCAGGCCAGAGAAGGAGAATAAACCGGCCGAACAAAAGTCTTGTTGCCCCTGCAGCTACAACATTTCGCGCATGGCTTGGCATAAACCACTTTCCCACGAGGCAAATCCCAACGTCAGTCTACGTAACCTGGCTTCCGTCCTTGCCGCTTGCATGATTTTTCTGCGCCCTGCAGCAGTGACAGACCCAAGTTCGCGTCAAGGGCTCGCCAGTTTTCTCGAACAGTAGGAAAAAAAAAAAAAAAAAAAAAGAAAAAAGGAGAAGCCCGCGGGAAACAGTGTCTAGAAGAAGGGAGAAGCAAAAAAAAAAAAGCACAAGGACACAAGTCTAGAAGGACAAGGCAGGCTGGTGGTAAGCAAGGAGAATTATGGCATCGAGTTTTTTTTTTTTTTTTTTTTTTAAAAAAGAAACGTCTCCCTAGTATGCCGCAAAAGTAAAACCCTGTGCAAGGCGTCGCCCGCGTGCCCCCAGCCACCCCCAGTCTCGACTCCTGCAACTCTCTGCTTGCTTTGCTTTTTTTCTTTTCTCATCTTCTTTACCGCGGGCCGCGCCCCGCGCAAATCAGGGGGGGGCGGTGAGAGAAGCATCTGTCGTAAGACATTGTGTTGCATACGTGTATGCCGTTTCTCCTTTGACATATGCGTTTCTTATGCCGTGGCTTATCGGCAACAACTCATTGCTCCCTTGGCTGCTGGCAAGCACCATAGTTATTCGCACTTGTGTGTGTACCAACTCTTACAGCGGCTTCGTGCATGCTGAAGCCATTCATGGCCCCTCGAATGTCTCACTCTCAACTCTTTCCCACTCTCAAAATAGTGCCGAGCCATGGTTCACCCTCTCTACACAAGGCCAGATCCCTAATTCCGAAACGCCCTTCTCCACGATCAGACAAGTCTCACAAGGCCCCCTTCCCTTGGCATCCCACTTGCACTCGTGAGCCTCGCGTATCCCAGCTCAGCTCTTCAGTGCCAAGCCGTGCCTCGTGGCATGCACCCTTGCATACAAACATGGTTTGCCTCTGCTTTGCATTCGATGCATGGCCTGGCCTTTGCGTGCCGCGCGCCTTGCTCCCTGCCGCTTCAAGACAACAACACCTTGCGCGCAGCTACACGTCGAACCACTTGTTGGCTTTTTTTCTATCCAGTAGTATCAAAATAGACAACGTGCCTTGAAGAAGAGAGGGCAAAGTCTTGGTCCCAGAGCTCCAAAACGCCTCTAGTCGCAAACACAGCTCCCTTGACCCAAGGGAGCTGCAACACCAGTCAACAAACGAAACAGACAAAAACTGCAGTGGAACTGAAGAATGGCGGGAACCTTAAGCGGTGTGCTGGGCGTTGGAACTGCAAAGTATATCCTCTCCACATTCATCCTGTGACTTTGGCATGTATTCCTTTTGAATTAAAATCCATCTTTGCGCGTAGCTAGACCCCTTCTACTCCACCCTAGGCCGCTGGAGCCAGTGGTTGGTTTTTCAGTGTCCCATCTAGGCCATGGGATCCTACCTTTTCGATAGTCATCTCATTCACATTCCTTGATCCGTCTGACCCTTTTGGAAAAAAAAAAAACACCTGCGCTAAAAATAAACGAGGTTGAAAATTCTCTTCTCCCAAGTTCCACAATGCTTCCATGAATCATGATCCCGATTCCCAAAAGAGATAAAAAAAGGATAAAAACACGGCAACGCATAGAAACGCTCGAGGCAAAGGGACACTTTGCATTCCTTTACCCAAAAAACAAATATTTGCGCACATTGTGACTTTTCTAGCCTGAAAAGAATGTCGCAACTTTATGCCTGCAACGCTATACCAGTCTCCATTCCATCACACTAAACAAAAATAGCCCCACAATAGCATCATATTCACAAGTAGCATCATCATCACACCAGATAGTAGAGAGGTTTTAGGAAAAGAAAAGGAGACGACATTTTTTATCGCTTCATCAAAGACTCCATAGCATCAAACATCCTTTATGTTGAGTATGCTTTCCCAATCCCATCATGACAAAAAGGTTCCTGCGCCAGAAAAAGAAAGAGCAGACTTTCCCATTCCTGTCCTTCAAGACCGCTTCAACTCCGCGCTGAGTGACAAAAAAAAAGCAAACCAGTAGAGAGGGACATGACAGCGTAGAAAAACATTGTGGATCGACATGCGATCAATATATACAGGACGAAACGCTCACAGAGTAGTGACGCATGACGTGGTGAAGAAGACAGGCGCTGTTGAGAGAGATCAGTAGCACCCTTGAAATGTAGGCATAAAGTGCATCTGAGGATGAGGGAATGCAGCGGGATGATGTGCCATGGGCGTCTGCTGCATGTATTTGACAACCTCCCATAAAGGAAAAAGAGGCTTTGGTTGACATGGAACAGCCGAGACCTGTTGACATTCCATGACTTGATGTGATTGGGGAGGCGGAATCGGGGGAGGGACGGGGCCCGAGTACTGCATGGGCATCAGGTCCATGCCATGGAACATGGGCTGCTGATTGACAGTGTCCTCGGCCTCGTAGGCAAAGGGAACGTAGTCTTGGGGCTGAGGCTGCTGCTCCAGCATGACGTCTTCGTCATCGGAATCGTCGAGGCTGGATCCGCTCGAGACAAGAGAGCCCTCGTCTGACGAGGTGGAGGCGGGAGAGAGAGGCGAGTCATAGTCGTAGTCGTCGACAATGGCGTCCTCAGGGCAAACGTATTCAGTAATGTGCGGTGGCGACGCGGGGGGCGTCCGGACAGCACTCGGTGCCGACGCAGACGACGGCACGGTAAACGTGGGGCAAGCCGCAATGCGCATGCGCAACTCGGGCAAGGTGATGCGCTGCTCGGGGCTCGGGTGAAAGATGCGGCCCAGGATGTCATTGAGCTCATCTGACAGGGGCAGAATGGTCTTGAGGAAATCTCTTGACCGCGCGTACGCCCGGTACGTCGAGTCCTGAAACGAGGCCTGTTTCCACGGGTTGCGTCCACAAGTCAAATTGACGAGAATGACACCAAGAGACCAAACATCATTGGGCGCGCACATGTAGTACGGCTTGCGGGTGCATGGGTCCAGACATTCTGTACAAAAAAAAAAAAAA
>NJET01000168.1:20425-44000 GCA_002591415.1 Ophiocordyceps australis | reverse complement strand
TTTTTTTTTTTTTAAATTCAGGTTTACTGATTGTACAAGACATGTTTTGCAGTGATATTCCAATAGTATAGCATCACCCCATCGAGTTTACTAGTTTGTGGTGAAGAATAGCGGTGGGACAGCCAAGGTAGTATTTCTTGTTGCTACGAGTTGGTACAAGTAAGCTTCTTTTTTTTTCTCCGTTTTATATACTTGGTATACCTATATGTCGATTGCTTAAAACCCCAGATGCATTAGGAGTGATGGAACTGGATATTATAATGGGAACAGACGACATGGACCCTGGGCTTTGAATTGCAATTTTTTTTTCTTCGTTTTTTCTTTTGGCTAGAGAAGGCGGGGGGAGGGGGGGAGGAGAGAGGGAGAGAGAGAGGGAGAGAGATGGAGAGAGGGAGAGAGAGAGGGAGAGAGGAGAGAGAGAGGGAGAGAGGAGAGAGAGAGAGAGAGTCATTCCTTTGGCCTCGTCTCCTGGGCCAAGAGCTCAACAAGCGTGGCGTGCGACTGCAGCAAGGTGCGCTTCACAAAGGGGGCCAGCAGCGCATTGCACTGCAAATCGACATCTTCGCGCAGACTCAGAGCCTCGTCGCCCTCTAGAGTCCACAGCGCGGCAATCTGGACACCCAATGGGGCGCGGCAGTGAGTGCGCAGGCCGGTGGGTGTGTCTTGCATGGAGCATGTGTATTCGACTGTAGTGAGGCCGCCAAACAGCTTGTCGGTAATGGCATACCATTGCGTGGCGGCGTCATTGTCTGGCGCGGGAGGGGGGATGCGGCGCCGCGAGACGACGAGAGGGTTTGTGTCAATCATGGCCAAGTGGTTGTGAAGAAAGGACAGGGCGGCTGGGCGCGACGAGTTGGGCAGGGGCCGCGAGGTTGAGAAGACGAGGTGGCGGGTGAGGGACATGTCTCTTGGCCTCTGTCGTGGGCTTTGCTTGCCGTGTCTCTTGTCGTCTCTACCTCTAGCTATATACGCACTTGTCTAGTTGTCACAAGCCTTTTGCCTTGAAACTGAGACTAGCAAGAACAAGACGAATCTGGCAGCTCTAGACCTTGTGGGAATAACATGAAAGAAAAAGAGGGAAAAAAGGAGAAAAAAAAAGAGACGCCTTGGGCCAATGTTCCCTGTCTAGCTTTGCTTCTCTTGTTCTACATCCAGTTACACAAGTCGGGCATTCACTTGCGCTAGTCTTGTCCTAGTCTCTCTTTTTCTCCCCCCCCCCCTTTTTTTTTTTTTCCTCAAGAAAACCCAGGCTGGGCACACCTCGTGACTGGCTTAGAAGCGCCCCTTTGAGTTTATATATATTAAAAACATGGCCCCTTGCCTGCTTTCCACTGGCTCCTCACGTGGCAGCTGTCTCCAGAGTGGACTCCTTTCCTTGTTGGCTCTCTAGGGCAGTGCCCAAGCAAGCCTCCTTTATATTTCTCGACACCACCTTGCCTGCACGGGGCTGAGTTTGGCCACGCCTGCAAGCTCATCCAGCGCAAGCTCGACTCGCCACATGCGCTCGTCCAAGCCGCCCTGTCCCCCAGCCGGCACCAGCAGGCCCAGGCCAACCAGGCGCTCCCAGGCAACTGCAGCAACGGCACGGCCCCAGACGCGCGTGCCCAGGGCGCCCGCCGCTGCCCGCTGGCGGCCCACCAAGGAGCTGTACTCGTCGTAGGCCATGGCAAAGTTGACCGTGTCGGTGTGCGCCACAATGTCGAGCCGCGCCGCTGCAATGAGCAGGCTGACGTCGAGCTCCGACAGGGCAGAGGCCACGTGCAGCCGTGACTCGGGCGCCGCCAGGCTCGTCGGCGCCTCTTGTCCCACTGCCGGGCATTGCAGCTCCAAGTCGTCGGGCGTCAGCTGCGACAGGGGCAGGATCCACTCGGACAGGAACGCCGCCGCCGACTTGGTGGCCAAGAAGTGATACTGGAGCAGCTTTTGAAAGGCTTGCTGCTTGTAGAGTTGCTAGAGGCCAAGGGGGGGTGTCTTGTTAGCAATCCCTTGCCGTCCATCTCCTAGGCTTCGAGTGCGGGTGCCCACCTCAATGGCGCGAGTCCAGTGCCTTTCAAAGTCGTCGTACCCTTTGAGCGTCACGTCAATGCCCTCGCTTGCCGCCTCGCTGCCCTCAACCACCAGGCCCTGGCGACAGACCTTCCAGTAGGCCGGCAGCGACCGCGGCAGCGAGAGATAGATGCACCGATGGCTGAAGCGGCTCTTGACTCTCTTCTCCAGTCTCTCCACCACGTCGAGACGCGTCGTGCACCCCAGCACCGCAATGGGCGCCTTGCGCGACTGTGCAATGTCAAAGAGGTTGTAGAGCAACGTCTGCCGTGCATGAGAGGCAAAGAGATCCATTTCGTCAATCATGAAGACGATGGACTGCGAAGTCACGCCCTTGTCCGTCTCCATGATTTCCGAGGGGTGAGAAAGCAGGGCGAGTAGAGAAGCCATGGTGTCTGCATATGTTGCCTAGGTACCCACTGTTACAACACGTCTCTCTCTTTTTGCCGCAAACAAGTCAAGCAAGGAAAAAGACTAGGAAAAAGACTAGGAAAAAGACTAGGAAAAAGACTAGGAAAAAGACTAGGAAAAAGAACAAACGCGCCACCTTACCCTGCTGATGAGCTCCTCCTCAAGCTCCATCTCCCTGCCGAGCTGGCGCCAAATCTCCTTGAGGGCAAGCTTGTCGTCGGTGTGAATGAAGCCATTGAGTTTGACCACATGGAAGCAATCACCATGTTGACCCCTTAAATCGCCAATGATGCTTTCAATCATCTTTGTAATCTCTTAGCCAGGGCCAGTCTCGGCTGCTTTTCTCAATGCTTACCGTCGTCTTGCCACTTCCGCGCGGCCCAATCAAGAGCATCGAGTTGCCTTGTCCAGCGAGAATTGTTTCTTGGACGAGCTGCCTGGCCTTTTCCAGCGGCTCAGTCTGTCCACAAATACGTAGTCGCCGACGACCACTGCAGCGATCGACGAGCACACGCTTCAAGGATTGCAAATGTCGAGCGAGATTTGCAATGTCAGGGCTTGCCTCAGGCGCCGAGGAAGCCTCAGGGGCACAAGATGGCTCGGCCGTTTCCCAAACGTCTTGTTGCGCACACGCTTTGCACAGCCAGTCGCCTTGTGGTATTTGGACAATTTCGTAGCACACTTGATGAACAGCATAGTCGCAATTGTCGCAGAGTATAATTTGGTTTGGTGGATGCGAGTCGGCTTTGGAGCATATGGCGCATCTGATTTCGTCATGATGGGCCTCGTCGTCTTGCTTCTTCTTCTTCTTGGCCTTGGAAGCCTTCTTCTTTTTCCCACTCGCTGTTGTGGGCAAGTCTTCAAAAAAGACTTCGCCCTGGACTTTTCTGTCAAAGCTGACGTTTTTGGGTGGGCGCCCCGGCCTCCTGCTGGGGGTGAGGATGCCTTTTGGAGTTGTGGGCTTCGAGGCAGACGCCGGCAGCGACTTGGTGGTGCGCTTACAAGGAGTCTTGTCACCTGAAAGCTCCTCATGCGAGCCGCGGCGAGCAAATGCCTTTTCGGTGGCGGCAAGCTCGTCGGGCGAGTCTTGACGCTCATCTTCCGTCTTGTCCTTGGAGCCAAGGTCATCGTGGTCCAACTGCTGAGTCGAGGCAGCCCGTCGTCTCTGGCGGGGCTTCCTAGCCTGTGGCGGCTTTTGCACAGCTCGGCGTGAAGAGGCCGTTGAATTGCCCAGCCGAGCACTCGTCTTGATGTCTCCAGGGTCCCATCTAGTTCCCTTGAGAGCTGCAAGCTTGATAGCAGGGCGAGAGGCACTGGAAGAGGCTCGAGGCCGCAGAGACGTGTCTTGGGACTGCTCCAGGCCCAGCTTCAGAGCACCCGATGCCACAGCCCGTAGAGCGCGAGGAGTCGCCGGGCTCTGGCCAGCGCCATGGCTGTCCAGTCGAGGACGCTTGTTGGACGAGGGCGATGCTTCGGGGCTTTGTGCATCGGCATCGGGCTGCAGCAGCCGCCGTTTACGCCCAGAAGACATGGCCGCGGCTTGGCCAGGCTGAACAGTGGTGCTAATGTCGCCTCATGGGCTCCCCGAGTAGCATGGCGAGACGCGCCGCTGACGCGCATCCTAGAAAAAGCCCTTGTGGCTAAAACAAGACTAGCGCCACGGGCTCTGCACCGCCACATTCCCGCGGCCTGCGACGGGTCCGCTTTTCAAACCTTTGTTCAACTTGGCTACCCTCGGCACCAATCTAATTTTTTTTTAATTGCATTTTTTTAGCAAATCGAGATGCGGCAAGGACGGCAAAGGCAGCCCCTGGAAGCACATGAAGCACATGAAGCACTCAGCCAAGGGCAGGGGGCCTGGGAGACAAGCTCAACAAAGGGCCCTTCGAGTCGCCTCCAATGATTTGCAGCACCTCGGGCCCTTGATCTCAGACAGGGCCAGTATCCTTCAACGTATCCTTCAACGTATCCTTCAACCCTGACCATAGGGCGCACAAGCAATGGGCAATGACTCAGTCCACCACTTGGCCGGCACGTTGCGCGAATGCGTCCAGAGTGCCATGTAGCGCCGCCCTGGTGCTTGGATGCCCAACAACCCGCCCTATAACTCCAAGGGCTCCACCATGACGGACACTGGCCGCCGCTAGTGGCAGCTCGGAACCTCCTATTCAGCGGGGCCAAGTATATGCTGTGCTACTATGGTGGCTATCAAGGGCGTTGAGTAATTAAGGGCTTACTCTAACAGCCCTTTTCGACATGGTGTAGGAGGACGAGTTTTGGGCCACTCCAGTGTGTCTGGGGGCCTGGAGCCGTTTAGAGTAGCAGTTGTGCGCCGATTTGCGTCTGACTAGATCCTTTGGCCTCCCCCCCGGCTCGCTCACATGTTTTGCAAGACACAGTTTTTCTCCTTTAGCTTTGGCAAAGGCCATTTGAGCCCAGGCGCGGCAAAGAGACAAAAATGAGTCTTGTCTCGGAATCAGACGCTCAGCATCGCGCCGAGAAGCTGCGCTTCTTCACCAGCCCCGTGGTGCGTCGGGCCCGCGGCAAGGCCGTCCCCAACTCTCCCAGCTGGGCCTCGCACACGAACAAGTCGAGTCGAGTGGACAAGGAAAAGCTCAATGGCACGCCCGAGCTGCAGCGCGTTGGTGGCCCGATTCTGTCCTGGTCACTGGCCTGGGTGTGCTAATGGCGGCATTGCGGCATTGTAGCACCAGGAGCCGACGCTGCTGGAAATCTTTTACGATCTCTTCTTCGCCGCAAACTACAACACCTTTACCGACACCCAGCAGGCCACCGACAAGGCTCGCTTCAAGGCATACACTGGCTACTTTTGCCTACTGTGGCTGACGTGGTTTCTCGTCACGCTCTACGACGTTCGCTATGTTACCGACAGTGTCTTTTGTGCGTTTGCTGCTTTGCCCAGCCATTGACAATGCAACTGACGCCCACTTCAAGCACGCATCACGCGCGCCATTCAGCTCGGCGTCCTGGTGGGTTTTGCCGTTGTGGCTCCCAAATTCGATTCGACGACGCAGCATTATGAGACGATGCGAACAATGTGTATGTCCTCTTCATCTCTTCATCTTTTTTTTATTTTGCGCAGGCCAGCCAAGCCGCAGACCAAGACGACGACGCTGACCAGCAAACCAGCCCTCATTCTCATGTTTTCGCGCATCTGTCTGGCAGTCGAATATGCCTCTACGCTGTGGCACGTGAGAAAGTGGCCCAAGGCTCGAATGTCTCTGTGCCTCCAGATTGCCCTTCACTGCGTCGCCGCCGTCATCTATTTGGGCGTCACCTTTGCCTTTAAAAAAGACCTTCGCAGCCGCGCATTCATGGCCTGGTACATTGTTTCTGGAGTCGAGGGCGTTGCCTCGGTTCTCTTGTCCAATCTGTCGCCCATTCTCAGCCTGACGTGGACCCATCTCATGAAGCGCATGACGCTCCTGACAGTCATGATTATGGGCGACGGCATTGTCCAGGTGGCAAAAGAAGTGGTGACTATTGTCAAGAATGTTGATACATGGAGTAAGTCGCTTCTTGCTTGTACCCTTGTACTTGCATGTCCCGTGCTTGCCTCGTCGCTTGCTTCGCCCCGTCTTGATTTTATAGCCAGAGTCTTTATATCCATCACACACTCCATCACATACACACTAACCGAGGTCGCTCAACGTCTAGATGCAACAACCATTGGCCTCGTGACATCGGCCGTGGCCACCATTTACTTCGTCTTCCTCGTCTACTTTGACTGGCTACGCGACTCCTTCCACCTGCCCGCTTGGCGCCAACAGCTCTGGACCAGCCTCCATCTCCCCTTCCACCTCGCCCTCGTTCTCTTCACCCAGGGCTTCACCCAGCTCCTCATCTGGGGCAAGATTAACGACGTGGAAAAGCTTGCCGCGCGCTCCATCGACCAGGGCGACAGCGCCTGGCTCCTCAATGCCACAACGGCCCAGGTCCAGCAGCAATGGCGAGACAATGTCATGCTCTTCTTCAAAGACTACCCACCCAAGATTGAGGGCACGCTCGACATGGTGAATAATTCAATTGCTAATTTGTCGTCGATTCCAAATCACTTTTGGCATGACATCACCACATACGACTTGACGCAGAACGATAGCTTCATTGATCAAGAAGACGAGGCTTCCGTAGACACCTACTTTATCGTGCTCACCAACCTTTGGAGCGCAATGTCCAATGCCCTCTCTTCCGCATTCGGCATCGACTTGGCCAGCGAGGTCAAGGACAAGCACCCCGACAGAGACGTCCGGGCCGGCTCCTTTCAAGTCCAAATCAGTTTCAAGGGGTCTGAGCGCTATCGCCTCGTGGTATGTCTCCTCTCTCTCCTTCATCTCCTCGCCCTTTTCCTTTGTCAGCTCTACTTACACTGTGCCAGGTCTCTTCCACCTTTCTCGCCGTCGCCGCCACCGTCTTCTTCCTCGTTGCCCTCACCGTCATTGCCCGCACTACGCCCTACAAGAAATGGCCCATTATCCGCCTCATCATCATCGGCCTGCTTGGCCTCACCATGGGCATCATTGGCCTCATTACCGCACTCTCAGACGGCATCTCCTCCTTTGTCGAATCGGAATGGGTCATGCCCTTCATCACAATCATGTGGACCATTATCCTCATTCTCACCCACATCAATGGCGAAGGCATCCGTCGCAATGCACACATCTTTGGCCGCCGTGGCGCTCGTGACAAGGACGCTTATGCCCCCGTCTCTACGCCACTTGCTCCCTCGCACACTTGGTCTCCTCAGGATGAGAAGCCCCCTTTTGAGCAACAAGGCGCCTCCGTCTCTCTGCCCCCTGACTCTGCCCACCCCTGGCCGTCTCATGCCACGACACTCAATGCCCAACAAGCAAGTGCTTCCCGTGCGCCGTCACCCCTGCCTTACCAAGATCGTCAGCAATGGCCTTTGTAGAGAAAAGTCGGGCCCTGGTCATTTTCTTCTGAAATATTAGCCTTGTCCAGTTGCATTGGGTAGATTTAGACAATGTTCGAACTCATTACCTTTTTTCCCCCCCAATACATCACCATATCAAGCAGTAAAGACATGATTGACCACATACTCTTCAAGGCCGCATATCAACATGTCTCCAGCTCCATACACTAAACCATGTTGTCTCGAGTGTCAAGTCTATACAAGTTAAGACGCCATACACCTTGTAGCAGTAGGTGAAAAGAAGGGGGAAAAAATGAGAAAGAGCCCAAGGCAAACCGTCCACCTTGACTCTAGCCCCCTTTAACCACCACCTTGGCGTCACTCACCATAATCCCGCAGAGCAGACCGCGTGCGCTTCCGCCCATGATAGACACACAAGCCCGTGCCACCACTGGCATGCCGTGAATTTGCAGGACAGAGTGGGCTGCTGGGCAAATGCTCCGGGACATCGAAGTGAAAGTCAGACTTTGCAGCTAGGCGCCAGTGAAGCGACGACGAGGCATTGGCCGACAGCAAATCTGTACGGTCGCGCAAATGGCCCGGCATGGGTTCCCACCACTCGCGCGACGGGGCCGAGAGGCTGCTGCGGCGAGCGCCGGGCCGGGGACTTGCGGAGCGCGCCGAGGCGGGCGTCGATAGCGGTGGATGCGGGTCGATGCCGGGGGGCGAGGTGCAGGTGAAGAAGCCGCGCGGACGGCCATCGGCTGTGTCTTGGTCGAGGGGCGGCGTGTTGATGCGGACGGCTTCCTAGGCGCACAATGTCAACAAACAAGGCCGACAAATCGTCTCTGGGTAATGGTGGAGGAGAAAAAAGTGGTCAGAGACAAGGGCAGGGACAAAACATACGCCGCCGGGAAACTGCGTATTGACAGACTTGACAGCGTCTGACAAGACGCGTCAGCTCGGGGTAAAAGAACATGGTGCTCACTGGCAAAGACGCCTACCGCTTCTCCCCATGGCAGAAATGGGAACAGGAGTCACAGGCGGCGTGCCTCCGCGCAGCACCTCGCGCACCGAGCTGCCCACAGAACTTATGGAGCTGTTGGAGTCTCGGTGATGCCATGGCGCCCTGCCAAACCATTTGCGGGGCGCATTCGGCTTGCCCAGCTCGTTCCCGAGCCACGAGTCGTTGCTCACACTGCCGGCTGCTCTTACGGCACTGTGCGGTCCCAAGGGGCAGTGTCTGCCATCGTCGTGCGGAGCAACAACAGTGCGGTTTGTTGATGAGCGTCTGGTGATTGTTGAGTCGTCGCCCAGGGCACTAGAATCTCGCTGGCGTTTCTATGATTCAGGTAGGGTGAGACGATGCTGCCTTGGGCATCAAAACAGCCCGTCAGACTCGAGGCGGGAAAGACCTCACCTCCCTGCAGCTCCTCGCCTTCCACTTGACCGTCAGCTCCGTCTTGATGCGCGAGTACCATTTCGACGTGACGGCTGCTTCATTGGTGGTGGAGCTTGCCGCCATGGCCGTCGTCTCTAGCGACACGACTTCGCTGACGGGAGCGAGCACGCCACTATCTGCCCATTGCGGCGAACGGGGAGAAACAACCTGGCTGTCGCTGGAGCGACGCTGACTGTCATGACCCTGGCCTGTCGTAGAGGGCACTGCAAAGCGGGATGGATTCTGCAGCGATAAAACGTGGGCCGACTCTGACAAAAAGGGGCTCGTGGTAGAATAGGGCGACTGGGTATGGACAGAATTGTCGCCTGTTCCAGTGCCCGAGCTGGCTGTGCCTGGGGTACTACCCACTCCTCGTGGCGCTGAGACGCTTGCCGCGGGCGACGTCAAGGAGCTGGGTGCGTCGTGGTTGCCGGCATCCGTCTCGCTGGCAGACTTTGTCGAGCGCGAGCGCCACTTCTAGAAGCGCGAGCTGGCGTTGCTGCCTCGAGTGCGCTGCTGATGGGGCTGTTGTGTGCTCTGCTGCGGCTGGCCTTCATTGATGGAAGTGGCGGTGCTGCCCCGTCCGCTGAGCCGGCGCTCGGCCCAGTAGCCCTCGGGAAACCAGACCTACTCGAAGCCTTGACGGGCCGCACGCGGGGGATCGACTCCAAACGACGGGCCATTGAGCGATGGCGCAGCAGTCGGGGCTGAGGCGGGCAGAGGCGTCAGGGGCAATGATGCCATGGGCGTCTTGTTACAAGAGGCTTGAGGGAACACGGCCGAAGACAGAGGCAGCCCCTCGGGCACAGAGCAGTCCTCAGGCACCCCAGACGGCCAAGCTACTGACGGCGGCGGCGGCGGAGGCAGACCGTCCTTTTGCTCGGCCGGAGTGGGCAGTGCCAGGTAGAAGAGGGGAGCGGGGCCCAGGGGCAGGTTGAAGTAGCTGTTATCCTTCATCATCAGCTCATGGTCAAGCAGTCCAACAAACACCCACCAAGCGGCTCCCACCTCATCTCAGGAGTCCTCGTGCCAGCATGAGCCATCATGGCCTTGGGCAAGTCGCTGGGCAACAGCCGCCGGCGCGGCCCGTGGCCTCCAGCTCGCACCTCTGGCTCCAGAAAGGGCAACAATGGGCGGGCGGTTTGCACACGGCTAAAGAGAAACAGTGAGAGCAGGGACAAGTAAAGATTTTTAAAAATGGCATCAGTAACGACAGCATAGGGCACGATTCGTGATACGTAGTAGGGCGTAGGGTCTGCTTGGCGGGTACGAGGTATACGGGGGAGCTGGGCGCTGTCTACCTTTAAGGTAGTAGTAGTGGTTACTAGTAGTAGTAGTAGGAGGTAGGAGGTAGGAGTAGAAGAGTAGGAGTACTCTAGTAGATGGGAGCACTAGTAGATGAGAGTACAGTACTACTAGTAGTACTATTAGTACTGTAGTAGGAGCACTACTACTAGTAGTAGTAGATAAAAGTAGGTGGTAGGGATAGGTAGGAGTAGTAGTAGGCAGGAATAGGCAGGAGCAGTAGGTAAGAGTAGACCCTATGCCGTGTCCTTGGCCAAATGTCAACTGCTAGTGGTGAGGAGGAAGCACATGATGAAAATTCCATCTCTCGTCTCCCCCAAGCTACTCCTTCCTCCCGCCTCCAACTCGGCTCTCAAGGCCCAAAGGTGCCACAAACACACACGCACAAGACGCCTTACACCACATGGCCTTGGTTGCCATTGTCTTAATCTTGTGCTCTTGCCGTCTTTATTCGTCACTTCATTCATGGCTATTTTTCTTTTTCTCTTCTCCTTTACTCACCCAGCATTTTGCCTCTTCATCTCTGCTGCTCGCATTTCAATCACCTTGACACTTTCTGGGTCAATGTCCATGGTGTCGTCCCCATCCCAGTCGGTGCACCGAGGCACTATCGGAACTCCACGGCCGCGGCCAGCCAACAGCTCTCGGCGCACTTCGGGCCCAATAGCCACGTGGCCCTGAGTCAACAAGAGGTCAAGCAATGCTTCGCGCTGATCTTCAGTAATATCGTTCTTGTACCGCTGCGCAAACACCAGCAAGCTCTGGTGCCAGATGACGGGCAACTTGGTCTGCCTGTCGCTCTGCGCCTCATTGCTCTCGTCCTCATTTGCCGCGCTGCTGGTGCGAAATCGCAAAAAGTGGAAGACGAGAGCATCAATGACTTGGTACGGTAGGGCATATCTCTTCTCCAGAAGCGCCTTGATCAAGATGTTGATTGCGCCGCCCGCATTGCTTTCTTGCCGCGTTTCCTCGGCAGCAATTTCGCACAAGCAATTCATGGCGGCTCCCGAGTACAAGACGGGAATTGATACTCTGACGAGCACAGCCGAAACGATGCGCGCCTCAAGCAGCGTACATGTCCCGCTGCGCGCCAATGGCAATAGAAACCCTTTGAAAAAAGCTGCCGGCTTATATAATGCCTTTTTCAAGGCGTTGAAAAGATGGGGGTTCAGTTTCTTGTTTTCGTAAATGTCTTCTCGTACCTTGTCCAGTAGCACCATTTCGAGAAAGCGTTGGACAACAACGGGGTTGTGCGAGACAAAGATGCGTGTGGCCTGGAAGCAGGCACTGGGCGTCCAGCTTTCTGGTTTGGTGAGTTCAAGGATGCCCTCCCATTGCGGTATGGTGGGCAAAATCTTGAATATCTTGGGAAGAGGACCCGATCTGTAGCGCGATAGTATTTGCCCGACCCTGTGTCCACTGTCAGTCATCATGGTCATGAGCCGTCGCGACGGAGCACCTGCTTTGTATATGCATCCACCACCTTGGGAGGAAATTCGTCTTGGCCGTCTGGTACTCCAGCTTCTTGCCGAGCCTGGAAATCGGGAAGCGCCATGATCTTGTCGTATATCAACTTGCCCAGGTTCACAGTCTCTCCCGCGTCCGCGTCCTTGGGCTTCCCGTCCCAGCCATACTTGAGCAAGTCGTCGTCATCGGGATTAAATCTCCGCCACGCTTCTAGATCTGCAGGATCCACCTCGTTTCCCTCAACCTCCTCTTCCTCGCCGCCCCAAGTCTCATAATCGTCCCAGTCATTGTCTTGAGTGTCGCCCTCGATAACAAAGCGCGAGTCCAGGGCAAAAGGATTGACTGCGTCACTGGCTTCAGACATGACTTGTTCCTCGGCGGCTAGCTCGCGGCCTATGCGCAAAATGTTCTTGGAGGCTTGTGAGTCCACAAAGGCTTGGGCGTCGTCATCTGAACCATGCTTGGCTCGCTTCTTGGCAGGCTTGTTTCGATAAGCGCCCGTCGCCATCATGTCGTCTTCGAGTGGGTTATGCCGCCGCGTTTGGCGCATGGCCGCGTCTTTGCTTGTCTTGGGCATCTTGCGTGCGCTGGGAGGGAGCGACTAGACTGATGGAATCAAAGCGCCTAATCTTGTGCGAGCTTGTTGCAAGAGGCGACTAAAAATTTCCAGGCGCTGCCTTATCGATTGCTTGGCGCGGCTTAGCTCAGCCATTCGTCTATGCAACTTTGAGAGTGAGCAGCTTGGCTTCAAGTGTGCCACCAGGTGCTGTAAGGTGCCGTAACAGCGTCTTGTTTTAAAAGTTTGTATTCGGAGGGATTTCAATTCTTTGAGCCGCTACTGAATATTGGCCTTTGATTCCAGTACACGCGACCGAGGGAGCTGAAGACGTTGCTTTCAAATGAGCTGAAAACCCCATTCATTACACACAGGCCCCACCGCCATTGATATCGTCGGAAAAAACTGACACTGCCAAACTTGACTGCCAACACGACATATAACAACCCCTGGTGGCCCAAAGTTTAGTAGACATGCCGACAGAGCTTGAAGAGGTGAGCCGTCATCCTTGCCTAATTCAGCTGCCCGCACACTCATCCCGCGACACCGGTCTTAGCTTGTGGGCTTCATCGCCCATCCCAACCCTCAGATCAGGCTCGCCGCCGCAGAAAACCTGGTGCCTTATTCTACAGCCCAACCATCCATCTTCAAAACAGGTGGCCTCAAGCCGATAAAGAATCTGAGGGTTCTTGTCCGCGATCATCCTGTAAGCGGCCCCATGTATTTCGAGTAAGCCCACGCCTACCAAGAAGCGGCTCACACTCATAGCAGAACATTGCTCAACATGTTCTCACCATGCTCGTCAATCTCTCCGCCGATAACGAGGTGCGCGACAGTCTTGTTCAAGATGAGAAGTTTCTTGAGCTACTATTTCAACGCATAGTGGTTAGTAGTCAGCAACATGACCCCCAAGCCTCAATACAATCTCAGACCCAATTAACCTACTATCCACGACGGCACAGATACAGGATGAAAAAAATGCAGATCTCATGGCCATGTTGCTCGCAAACCTTGCCAAGTCAGACTCCTTTTGCGCCATCCTCTCTCAGCTTAAACAGCCCGCTCCTGAGAAACTTGGCTCCGACGACCTGGTCCTCAACCAGCTCACCGACCTCTTCGTCAAAGGCGCCGCCAACTCGTACAACCAACACGCCGACTATGACTACCTCGCCTATTTGTTTGCTGACCTGGCCAAGCACCCCCATTTCTGCAAATACCTCATGACTCCGCAGCCCTTGTCAGTCGCTGGGGAATCCGTTATACCGCTCTCCAAACTCAAGGTCTTCACCGAGCATGTATCACCCATTCGCCGCAAAGGCGTTGCCAGCACCATCAAGAACGTTGCTTTCGACATTCCCTCTCATCCAGCACTTCTCAATGATGATGCCATAGGTATACTTCCTTATATCCTCCTACCTCTTGCTGGTCCTGAGGATTACGATGATGACGAGGCCGCCAATATGCTGCCCGATCTTCAACTGCTGCCTCCTGACAAGCGCCGGGACTCGGACCCTATGATTCTCCAAACTCACCTTGAAACTCTCACTCTCCTCACCACAACCCTCCACGGTCGCCACGTCTTACGGCGGATAAAAGCCTATCCCATCATCCGCGAGACTCATCTTCGAGTTGACGACCAAGGCGTCATGGACGCTTGTGATCGACTAGTCCAGGTTTTGATGCGTGACGAAGCGCCACAGACTTTGCAAAGTAATAGGGTTGAGGAAATTCCGCCCGAAGAAGATGACGACGACAAGATTATACAAGTTTGAACAAAGAGCTTTGATTCAGCAGTAAATGCGGCTCAAGTATTCTTGATTCGACATTGATTCGACAAATGAAGCTCCGCCATTTCAACAACACAAAAATGGAAAAACGCAGTTGCCAATGGCATTCCAATGCTACGCATACCATTAGGGAGCCTCATTGCTCAAGTGCTCCACACATCATGCTTGCATGCCCACAAAGTAAAACCAAAAGTTGCGATTGGAGGGGCCTCTGCCAACCCTGTTGTCTGTTGGCTCAAATTTTGCTTTCAGGGCCCTTGACCACCGTGTGCACCTCTACTGCCCAGTGTGCTCGACGCTTCACCTACCGATAAATAGTCACTTCCAGGCGCCTCTTCAGCAGTGGGGGGCGATACTGAAGCCGGCGAGCGCGACCGTTCCACAAACTCTGGCATGGACGGCATGGGCCCTCGCTGGCTCATGTTGGCGCCAGCAGCAGGACCATACCTGGGGGCACCAAACATTGACGACATGCCGTTTCCAAGCGGTGGCGAGTCGAGGCGACTGCTATTTGCCGGACCTGATATTCGCGAGGCCAGGCTCGTACTGTCGCCAAACGAGTATTGCGAAGGCTCCGTTCCTGAATCCATTCTGTTGCGACCATGTCTAGAATGCTTCTGTATAATGTCCAAGGGTGAAAGGCCACTGTCGTGAAGTTCTGCCAGTGGAGCCGTGTCTATCATGCTGTGTCAGAAACAGCGCATCAGAAAGATAGCACTTGACTTACTGTCGAGCTCTACAAGCTCCGAGTTGGGCATCTCCGACGCCATTGTCTCGGGAGACATTGGGGCACATGATGCAGGCTTGGTGATTTCCGAAGCAGGATACGTGGCCTCGGAGTGATCCATGGTCATGGACTTGTCGTTACCCTGGCCCCTGATCCAAGAATGAATGCGCACTGCCGCCTCGTCAGAGCCCGAGTCTTTGGACTCTCTCTTGCCAGAGACAATTGTCTGATTCCTTCTGGTGCGGCACCGCCATGCAATGATAATGCCGGCTATGATTAGCAACATGATGGGCACCACCACTGCGGGGATGATTATGTGGCTCTTGTCTTGGTTACCATTGCCTCTCCCATGGCCGTCAGACGGTGTGCTTGACACATCTCCCGAGGCCACAGGTTTATATGGTGCAAAAGTTGTAATTTTTGATTCATCGTACGCTTCATCAAAGACTTGTTGCAGGTCTCGAGAGCTCCAGCCCGAGGGGCGCGGCTCTCTAACTTTGGCACCACCTAAGCCATGGCCACCTATAGTGGCCACCACCTTGTCTGGCACAGTATAACTGTTGTGTACTGTCGGGTCATATGAGTCAATCCATTCCCCGCTCGTCAAGTTGAAGATTACCAGCGGCCCCTTTTCAAGGCATGTGTTGGTCTCCTTTACAGTGTAGCCACCAAATACCATCATCTGGTCAGGGTATGGCATGAAGCACTTGTGGCCCGCTCGAGCATGCAGTGGAGTGCCTTTGTTAATTTTGGTCCAGGTAAACGAAGGAAGAGAAAGGACCCAGACATCGTCGTAATGCTCGTTACTGGGATCAGCACCGTCAGTGCCGCCATAATAGTATATGTTGAAGCTTGACCTGTCGCGGGCGGGCGCTACCACGGCACAGCCTCTGGCTCGCGTCCCGGGACCTCCAACGCTATTTTGCTTGTACCATTTCTTGCTGGCCACGTCAAAGATGTCAATGACTTGCATAAATTCGGGACTTTCTCGTTTCTGTTACAGGCCATGATGAGTCGTGCCGAACCAAGACCCATGATGGAGACCACTTACACTGGCTTCTTCATCTGGAGATAGGTATCCAAGTGCCCAGTAGGGATAAGTCACGCCGCCTAACACGACAAGTATGCCTTGGGTGCCAATTGGAACCCATACCACCTCGGCGTTGGAGCGCCCCTTGACTTGACTGGGCAAGGTCGTGTTGCTCCAGGTCACTCCCGAAGCCCTCATGTCGAGCGTGATGAGAGTATTGGAAACATTGGGTGCTTGTTGGGTTCGAAGTGGGACCTGAAAAACAGGTCCATGATCCCGTCCAACAAGCCCAGAGAAGTACCAGGCCTTGTTCTCGGATGGTGCGTTTGCAGCGGCACCAAAGGCAATGTAGGCAGATACATCGGCACCCAGCTTTGCCTGGCGGAATCCCAGCGGTACAGACTCTGGATCACTCGGGCCTCGACGGAGTCGATATTGAGTGACGGAAGCTTTCTGGGGATCCGCGTCGCCGTCTACAGAAAAAGCGCCTCCGTAAAGATAGAAGCCGTCGTCGTTGGCAAGCATGCCGCCATCTTGAATGCTGGGTTCTGGTGAAGCTCCAGTAGGATCCTTGAGGAGTTGCTGCTTGACAAGAATTGCTGTTATGTTTGTGTCTGGCGTAAACTTTTCGCCCAAGTCGTAGGTGAAGACTTGTCCATGCCAGTTTCCTTTGAGACATATAGTTAGCATGGGTCCATCATCTCATCTTGTTGAAGAATAGGCATGCTTTCTGCCGCAATTGTATCCCTAAGTCCCGAGTCTAGACCTCGAGACAAAGTCATGAGGCCTCCGTCGAGATAGACTCTGTCTCTGACCAAAGCCGCTGAGCCATATAGTTAGTAAAGTGTAAAAGCTGAGACCAAAAACAACGGGGCGCTTGCCTCGCGGCTGTTGCCAAGTACATATCGATACATTGATCTGATGAGGCGTCCAAGGCCTTAGTTGGGACAAGGCTCCAGTCACCAAAAGAGCACAGAGACACGTGGTGAGTATGCCTCGGAGACTCATTGTGAACAAGACCTGGACCACAACGGGCGACAAGGCGGTAATGGGGTATATTCAGGCTACTCCGAGTAAAATGGCCAAAGAAAGCATAGTCCTGAGGAATTAAAAGGCGGTAATTAGGCCTGACACTATTCCAACGCAACAGACTGGGCTCTAGGTAGGGAGAAGAGATACGCAAGGGAGTCAAGTGAGCTAGCCTCGAGTTCTTCAGGTGTCAGTCAAGTTGGGCGTCCAGCTTGCTATGCTGCCGCCAAGAAAACTACCATGTAAGCCAATTTACTGCTCACAGTCAAGACGGATGAGAGACATGATGGTTCCAAAAGCAGCAGCAACAAGTCGCGACAAACCGGCTGCTTGTAATGATGGCTGCATCGGGAGATGGCTCCAGAGACGACGGCTTGTTGGAGAGGTAGAGCATAGAGAATGAGGAAAGCCAACATCAGCACATAGTGGCGAGCACTTGATCCAGGCCCGCTGCATAGGTCCAACAGTCAAGAGTAATGCAACCCACAGCATGGCTTGTAGCTTCTTTTTCCATGCAGACACACAATCAGACCAATCGCATGGGGGAGAGGGGACTTGCCTTGCTTGCTTAACGGGCATGCCGGAAAGGGGGTGGTCAGCACGAAACAAGACGACGACATTCTCACTCGCCAGAAAAGGCTCGACCCCGCGCTTTGCACACAGTTGTGAGGGGAAGGCAGCAAGAGTCTTGCTCACCCTCCATCACCCAGAGCTGATGATGCAAGCAGTGGCATCAGTGCACGACAAACGAGCCATCAGCGCCACAGAAATGGCCTTTAGATGCACAAGATGCCTCCTGTTGGCTTGCACTCGGCCTGGAGCCATGGCTTGCATGGCCACTACATGCTGGGCCATCTAGGCTCAATGAGGAGCCGGTTTGCAGCAATTTTTGTATCAAGACCGACAGCATGGGAGCCAGTAGCGTTTTGACACAGCGACAGTGCAACCGTGGCATCATGCGGGTCATGGCAAGCGGAAGCTTGGGCAGCTCTGGCACCAGATGCCTTGTCTCGATTGCCCGAGGCTGACTGCATGTGAATAGACGACGTGCCTCGTCGTGATTGCTCAGAGGCAGCAATGCAAGTAAGATGCTTCTCTGTGCCACCAACAGAGCCAACAAGCCGTTTTCTGTGTTTCCATGTGAGCGTCGACGGATGGCTTGATGACGGCGAGGAGGGCGGTGAGGAGGGCGGCGAGGAGGAAGGGCCAGAATATAGAGAGGCAAAAGAGGAAGCGAAATGGAAGTGGCCTCGAGCAACACGAGAAGCAAAAGAGGAAGCCAGAAAAAGGTAAAGCAGAAATGCGGGGCGCCAACAAGAGCAGCAGCAATGTCCCGCTAGCAAGGTGCCTCTTTCATCTCGAGTCTTGCCTACCTAGTAGAGACTTGGCAGGGATGCGCGACACGCTCAAGAGGAAGGAAGCGCCAGACGCCACCAGCAACTCGTACAGGCAACGCGCAGCCAATAGGAACAGGCCTCCTTTTCCCCACCCTCAACGTCGATGCCGACATTTGCCTCTGTCCGGCTCGCTTCAATAGCAAGATGGCTCTCGTCTCAGCTTCCGCCCACAAACATGCTGCATGATTCTTCGTCAGCCGTGTCGCCATGGCACATCTGCTGTGCCACTTCAGGACCGATGGCTGTGGACGAGGTTCTTTTGTCCTCTTGCATCAGGCCCAGTCAACTGCCTCTAAGGGAAAAAAGAAATCAACCGGCAGCCCCTCTTGTTGCTCGAATGAAACCATGCTCAGCCAATTCTCTCGCCTTGTTGGTCGAGCTTGACTCTTGACGCGAGCCAAGAGCCTTTGGCCTAGATGGGTTGCTATTGCTACCCATGATGGTGTAATGGAGTCTTTACTTCCCCTCACTGTCGCCCTCCCCTGCTCCCCTGAATAGGCCCCGGCCGGCTCGGGCCCTTCCCGTCTGATCTCAGGTTGTCGGCCCGCCGCGCATGCATGGAAAGCTCCAATGGCTTGCTTGCTCGTATAAGCCTGCCGTTCCCCACACGAGCAGGGAAGCGCCGTCCAAATCTGGTCGAGATCGGCAGACTCGACTAGCACAGGGCTGAGCCGGCGACATGCGAGACGAGGCAGACACACCCGTCTTGGGGACGCATACACGCTCTTTCTGGCTCTGTCCCGTCTTTGCCCCTTCACATCAAGCTGCTGCAATGTCTCTTTATATCCCTGATCCTGCTTTAGCCAGCGGCATCCCATTTTGATCCCCTCCACCTCCCTGTCAAATCGGACTGCTCTCTTTTAACTGACTGTTTTCTACCAGCTGCCAGTGTGATGACAAGACGTACTCCACGAGCTAGCCAAGCTCTTGCATAAGACATGTCGCGGCTTGAGCCCATCCATGACCACAGTTCCAGCTCTCAGTATCATTGGGCAGCCTCTTGAGAGAGCCTACATCTCCCCACTCTCTGTCTGCACTTGCTTGTTCATGCCGAGTTGGCAACAGTTCAGCTCCCAGCGTGGGCTTAAGACCATGATAAATACATATTGCATGTCGTGTCTGAATCTGCCCCCTTTTGGCGCCATCTTCTTGCCAACACTCGCTTCGCTGCCGCATTACCGCTGTTGCCGGGCAAGACAACCTGTCTTGGCCTGACCTATGCTCACGCCATCTCCCTTGAATTCCCTCGTTTCTATTCGTCTTCCCTTAAGTCCTAAGATGCGCTGCTATTGGGTGCTTTGGGGCGCCTTGACCCTATCCCCTGTTGCTGCACAGGTCGAAGATGGCCTGAACCAGACAGCAGTACAGGAGATTCAGTCGATTCAGCTTGCTCCTACTCTAGCAGCTCAATCGACGCAAGCGGCTTCATTGATCCAAGAGGCACAGTCTGTGCACTTTGGCTTAACATTTTCAACTGGTCTCACACTTTCAACTGGCTTCACTTCAAGTTTTGATCTCATACAGTCTGCTTCGAGTCATGGGACAGAGTCAATCCAGCTGCTTTCCACGCAAGCCACTCTGGTGCAAGAGACGCAGTCCACCCCAACTGCTTCGGCACAGTCCACTTCGACCCAAGATACACTGGCAACGCAGTTTGCTTCCACACAGACTCTACCGTCAGCATCAGCTCAGTCGACCCAGCTACCTATGACACAGACGACGTCTCCAGCATCGCAGCCACAGTTGACCGCCCTGAGCTCTATAGTCAAGGCGTCTGGCATACGCTACTTTGATAGTGTCGCGTGTCCAGTGTGCTGCACTGCAACATGTACTGTTTGCGGACCCGAGTTAGTGCATGTCCTAGCACTGAAATATTGCACCTTGAACTGACGATGGATGATTTAGGCAAACCGTGACTGTTTCTGTAAATTGAATCTATTGTTCGCTGATGCTATTGTAGTAAATCCTCTAACATTGGTCTCATATAGACTACTGTTACGCAAACCGTCTCCGTCACGGTGACTGAAAGTCTCACGTCACTCGCAACCCAGACACAGTATACAACACAATACGAAACAACGACCGACTTCTCGACCCTGACCACTGTATGTTGACACATGTTTACCAAAAACCTGCAGTCAAGCTGATATAGTTCTAAGTCGTACCCAGTCACGGAAACGTATACAAAGAGGTAGGTTGAAAAACAAACCACAAGTGTAGCTCGCACGCAGAACTGGAGGGCTAAGAGGAGATTTCAGCTGTGTGCCTCGACAACCGGATCCCACTCAGCAAGGTGAGCGATGCTGATGCTGTCCTGGTAAACAAGCCAGGAATAACTGACTGACGAGTATACAAGGTGGCTGGCCAGTTCGCAGACACGACTATCCAGAACCGCCCCTCTACTGTGAGACAGTGACTACCACAAGATGGGAGACAACGACAACAACCCTTCCTGTAACGTCGGTGGTGACGTCTGTGGCTACCCTGACACGGGTACTCACAACTGTGTCTATTGTGCCGACAACGATCCAGGACAACCGGACCGTGACGGAGATAGTCACAACGCCCACGACTCTCTGGCAGACGACTACCTTTACGCAGGCAACCACTTTGACGACTAGCTACCCTGTCACTGTCACATCGGATCGCACCGTGCAAACCACGAGCATCACCACCGAGTACATCACGACTGTGTCAACCTTTATATCGAGCTATCCTGTTGTGACTTCGGTGACAGTGCCCGTTACCCAGACAGCCACCATCACAGCTCCAGGACAAGTGACAACGCTTCCAACGACGGTTATTGTGCCTACCACAGCTACCTTTACTGCTCCAGGTCAGCTAACGACGGTGACTCTGCCACCTAAAACAATCACGCTATCTGGCTCAACCGTCGTGTCTTCCATTACTACGTCGCTTCCGCCCCAAACCATCACCGTCATTAAGGAAGGGACGACTTTGATCACGACGGTTACTGGTACAGGACCGCTGACTACGATTACACTTCCTCCACTAACGACTACGCTACCTGGGTCGACAATTGTGTCTACACTGACAAGGGAGCTCCCGCCTCAGACCATGACAGTTGTGCAACCGGGTACGACGATAACAACTAGCCTTCCGGGAACTACATTGTTGACTACCTTGCCCGGTGAGACTATTACGGTAACTCAGAGAGGCACTACACTTACCTCGACTTTGCCTGGGACCACAGTTGTAACGACAATGCCTGGCACTACTTTGACGTCGACGTTGCCGGGCACAACCGTCACCATGACGCTGCCTCGCACGATCATAGAGCCAGGAACTACCATTAGAGAGCCTGGCCCTGTCACGACAATAATGCTTCCAGGAACAACAAGGGTTCTTCCTGCATCCACAATCACCCAGCCAGGCACGACGAGTACCGTGACTATGCCAGGACCTACTTCAGTGCTCCCAGGCTCTACAATCACAGTGCCAGGATCAGTCACTACAATTACTCTTCCAGGGACAACTAACATCTTGCCCGGTACTACTATTAGGGAGCCCGGATCAGTCACTACCATTACTCTTCCAGCATCTACCCAGGTTTTGCCCGGCACAACCATCAGAGAGCCGGGATCAGTCACTACAGTTGTTTTACCAGGGGAAACAAAGATACTTCCTGGAACGACAGTCACAGAGCCTGGTTCAATCACGACAATTACCATAGGAGAAACCAAGGTGATGCCGGGTAATACCATAACCGAAAAGGGCGCTGTCACGACAATTGTTCTTCCCGGCGAAACAAAGACTCTGCCTGCAAGCACCTTGGTCTCGACGGTGACACTGTCACTCCCGGCAGAGACAATTTACTTTAGCCAGCCAGGGGCTATTCACACTACGGTTCTGCCTGCCCAGACAAGCCTGCTGACAACAACGGTGACAATTGCTCCCAGCACAGTCGTGACTCCGCCCAGGACGACAACGTCGACGCTGTTGACTTCGATTACTGTCTGTCCGGTGCCAACGGGCGCCAGCGCTCCCTTGTCGCCTCAGTCTGACCTTACATTTGGCTGCAAGCCGGGCTATGTGTGCAATGCTCCCAAGCCCGAAGGGTGCAACTTTTGGCCAGAGCCTCCGTCGCCAGACTTCCTCTGCAACCCAGCCAACTGCATCATTGCTCCGCCTTTTATCAATGTGACGTGGAAGGACAATGAGACGTCATACTACCCGCCCAGTGAAGGCTACTTCAACCTCAATCCCGAGGCGTTTGGATTGTCCTACGATATTTTTGTCTATGACACATATGCCGAGGTGGTGAATGGCTCGCTCACCACGGTGACGACGGGCAACTGGGAGTCCCAGACAAGCCTCAGCGAATATCCTCGGCCAACTTCTGCATCGTATCAGCACAAGGCTTCTGGCAGCCAGCATTATCGCCGCCGACTGCATGACTTTGCCAAGAGAGGTGACACATATCCGGCTTCATGCTACGACACTTGCAACCAAGTGAGCTTGGTTGGTCAAAGCAATGGCAAGAATGATGCCCTGTGCCGCAGTGGATCCCGCTTCATGGAAGCCATCGACGTGTGCCAAACGTGCATCAAAATACGCAGCGCAAGAAAAAAGAAGACTGCACAGACTGCAGAGATCCCCTCATTTGCACAATATCTCAACTATTGCAGTGGGAGCCAGGGGCAGCCTGCAAGACAGTCCCAGTCGGGCCCAGACAGGGTCGTCAATGTCCAGCCGACTCTAGCAACCACGGCCCAAGGCGCCACTAGCAGTGAGGGCTTCCACTCTCTCCAAAGAACGTCGCTCGGCAGGGCAATGACGCCGGACCAGGACCAGCAGGGTACGAGCGTCGTTGAGCCGCAGTCGTCGCCGCGTAACTTTCCACAGCAGCAACAAAGCACGCAGCAAGTACCAGCCATGGTTACTCGTGGTTCAACAGCCACGGCTTCAACAAGACAGGCTAATGTTGGCTCTCCAACAAGTCCAACGGTATCTATTCACACCACCATCAGCATCGACTTTGGCTTGTCATCACCCACATTGGGTCCATCTCCAGCGCAGCAAACTGGAGCCAGTTCTGCCGCGGGTCGGGGTACGGCGAGCTCACTGGTGTCTATACACACCACGCTGAGTGTTGACCTTGGAATACCGTTGTCTGGATCGAGGCAAGGCTCGACACCACAGACAAAGGCTCTTTCATCAATGGGCAGTCAGGCCGGCAACTCGCCTCCGCAGCAAGTGACACGGCCTGTAGTACCCAATACGGAACCCATGGCTTCTCCTGGCACATCGATGCAGGCGTCGAGAAATGCACGAGACAGTTCAAGCCTTGGCAATGCGGTATCTCGAGGCGGAAGTATGGCGACTGCAAGTCCGGCAAATACTCAGGGTGGAGGCGGCGCAGGAGGAGGTAGTGCATCTGCGCCCAATGGCCCTATTGATACTCCTGGCGCCGAACGTGGAGGACAAGGAAATGGCCAAGGAGGGAGCCAAGGAGGACAAGGCGGAG
>NJET01000168.1:282-19526 GCA_002591415.1 Ophiocordyceps australis | reverse complement strand
GGGGGGGTAACCTTTCAAGATGCGGGGAGATACATTTTAATTCTAATTCTTTTCCTATTAAGTTTGCGATTTCTGTTTGATGACTTACAATGAATATTTATGATGATGAAACACTAAAATCTAGGGAGAAGCGAATACTATTATATTAAACTCAAGCGCACGACGGACCATAACTTGCGATGCGGAGCTGATGGCTATAATGAAGAAGTGTTTACTTTTCTCGGATAGTACCAAGTGCCTTAAAAAAGTTTTAGTCAAGAACAAGTTTTAATCGCTAGCGTTTTCTTAACCAAGGAGTAATGTCCTAGCTAATAAGGTCTTGTTCAGCCCTATTTTACTTTGGCAAAAGAAGGGGCCCGTTTATCCGGCCACCTAGTATAAGTATTCGGCCACCGAAATATAGGTCGTTTATAGGGGAGTATAAACGCTACTATTTTCTATATATAACACTTTACTCTATAACGTGTGACAGGCTGACGCCTCTAGCACGCTGCGCAAGACTAGCGACACTACATGTTATTTGATCACAAGCCACAAGGTAAAGGAGCTATAGACTAAGATGCATCTATAGCTAGGCATGATTGTAATAGCGTGAGGAGTGGAAGATAGCTATAGGCACGGAGGTGAATTGCGACGCAAGACGGCTGTATGGGCAGCGCTTGAAGTCCGCATAAGGTCTACATGCAGCTTACACGCGGACTTCACATGCTATGCGCAACTACGGCAGCCGCCTATAAAGATGGGATGACCACGCCGCCTAGAGTAGATAGACGATAGATTGATTCTAGCAATTGAGCTTCCGCTTGTACGAGAGCACTCTACACGGGAGACGGTTCATAGAACGAAATAGCATCGCTGGCTTACTTATATCGCGATAGGAAGATGTTTTGTATAGAGTATAGATAGAAAATAGCAGCGTATATACCCCCCCACAAACGACCCACATTTAGGTGGCCGAATACTTATATTGGGTGGCCGGATAAACGCGGCCTATCTTTTCATACACGGCGATTCACAGCTTCAAGGCAGACTAGAGTAAAGTGGAGCAGGATGGTAGCGACGCTGTTGAGTTGTGACTGATGCGAAGTGGACGCTTCTCCCCACAGTAAATACTCGAAGCTCTTTAGATAGGGACTTTTGTTTCCTCGGCATTGCGCCTTTATATGCCAGAGCTACACCAACCGTATACTAGTAGGAAGTGAAATTTTCCTGATTTGAACGAGTCTTTAGCATCCTCAAGGCTACAATCATATCAGTCCTTGTTAGCAAGAGCTCCTACGGGACGAGGTCTCAAAAGAACGCGCCATGAATGGTCATGTTGCTTCGCGTTGATGGTTTGGCTTCAAAAGAGAAAAATATATACCAAGAGTTGCGTAAAATACAAAGAAAGGCTTACTCTAAATCACGTTGACACAAAAGCAAAATGGCTTTGATAATATATTAATATATTAAAGCGGTACAAATGATAATATATTAATATATTAAAGCGGTACAAATGATAATATATTAATATATTAAAGCGGTACAAATGATAATATATTAATATATTAAAGCGGTGCAAATGATAATATATTAATATATTAAAGCGGTGCAAATGATAATATATTAATGTATTGTAGCGGTGCAAATGATATCATTATATCAAGTCATATTCTTTGATTAGTGATGATAAATATAAAAGTGTTCAACTATATATGCTGTAACAAACAAGTATATAATCCATCACTATACGCGCCTTTCCTCCATACCCTTGTCCAACTTTTCACCTCTTTACATTCTACGCTTTTATACAATTCGCAAGACTGTCTCTCTCGCTATTTATATTATACCTCTCCGCGCTGAAGATAAGTTCGTCCGGGTCATCCAGCCATGCTTCCTCTCCTGACCCTTTTCGCCCTCGTCCTCTCCATGGCCGCCGCTGAAGGCATCAAGTGTGGAGGGCCAGAAAGTTTGCCCTGCCCGCAGGGGATGCATTGCCATAAAGAATTTCGCGCGTGCTCTGATTGTTACGGATTTTGTCGTGGTAAGGAATAAATGGCTACAAGATGACGCATGCATCCTCATGGGATGGATACACGACTACTGCATCTCATGAATTGGACACACGACTATAAAAAACTGTTGCATTCCATGGACACACAACTGCAGCACAAAAGTCCCAGAGGCTCCGCGTCAGCTTGTACGGCATCAGTTTTGCGCCTTAAGCGCCACGGCATGCTCTTGGCAACCTTTTGATAGCAATCAATATTTTAAAAATAAAACCAATCAACCCTGACATGACCCAAGCATAGAAATAAAGCTGTAAGCCCGCCCGCCAACAAGGGCAATATTGTAGTTTGAGAAAAGGGAGCAAAGGAGGAAAGAGGGGGGAAAAAGAGACAAAAAGAGACAAAAAGAGCAAGTCGTGGCATCCGCTCTGCGCCATGTCCATGTAAATGTATATATATGTATACCACTGTTCCAAACTCGCAAACATGGCAAGACAAACAAGAGACAAGCCTCAAGCCGCTACTCAGTAGCAATGCCCTCCAACACATGCATGGCGCGCGCACCCTGGCGCTCAAAGCCATTGACCATGATTTCGCACTCGTGGCGGAGGCCCTCTTCGGCCTGGCGCGCGTTGTTCAGCATCCACTCCTCAACCGTCATGGCCTTTTCCGGACTCGCCAGCTCGCCGCCCTGACGGAGCAGCGCGCACACGGCCCCGTCCTTGCTCAGCGTCGAGCGCGGCGTGCCAAAGATGGAGTCGAGGTTGGCGGCTGTCCAGGGCGTCGAACTGTGTAGGCCTGTCAAAACGGTGCGCTTGCATGGCGGCGGCGTCGACGCCATCTGAATTGTCGTGCGAGTCGAGCTGGCGGCTGGCTTGGACGAGGGAGGGTGGTTCTCAGCGTCCGACGACTGCTGTGGCGAGGCCGATGCGCTCGGGACGACTGAAGCCTTTGACGGCGTGCAAACCACCGCTGCCACCTTCTGCTTTGGCGCGTCTCCATGGCGAGCTTCTGCTGCTGGCCCGGCGCGCTCCCTGGTCGACGTCTCATCCTCGTGCACAACCACATCCACCATGTCCAGGTCCGCATCCAGCCCATCAGGCACAGACGCTTGCTCTTGCGTCTGAGATGCATCTGTTGCTCTCTTCTTGGGCGGTCGTCCTCGGCCGCGCTTCGAGGGCCCATGGCCTGCGTCCTTGGTCTCTCTTGACACACGGCTGCCACCACCATCAGCTGCCTGCTCCAGAGCTTCGACATGCTCTTCATCAGCCTGCAACGTCTTGCAGGGACGACCCCGACTTCGCTTGGCGGCCTGTTCTTTTGCCTCGTGCTCATCTGCCACTGACTGTTGAGAAGCCGTCGACGTTTTGGGTGGCCGCCCGCGCCCTCGTTTCAAAGGCACTTCTGCCGTCGGAGCACCATCTCGGGCTACTGGCTGTTGCCATGACAGAGAGGCTTTGGATGGACGGCCTGGCCCTATCCTAGGCTCTTTCTCTTGAGACTGGCGAGATGATGCCAGTGACGCCTTGGAAAAACGTGCCTTGTGTGTCGCTGCTACAGCTTCCAGTTGCCCTTGGCCAGACGCTCTACTAGAGCCCTGTGACAGCCGGCCAAGACCGACTTGATCCACGTCAGCAGAGTCCATTTGCACCGGCTCGACAGCTCCTTTGACCACGGTGCCGGTACTTTGGAGGCTTTCCTCCAGCCCCTGATCCAGGACCTCTTCAGGAACATGCTCAGGGGCGTCGTCTTCCCCCTCTTGGCTATTCGCGGCTTCCCTGCAGGGCGACATAGCCTCGGCTTTGCTAGTTCGACGTGGGCTCGACAACTTGCGAGCCGCCCATGTCTTGTCCTCCTCTAGTGCAGAGGGCTTCTGTGCATCCACCTCCATCTCCTTCTGCAGTGCCTCAAGCTCCTCATTGACAGCAGCGTCGTCGACTTGAATAGCTTCAGGATCCAACATGTCGTGATAGGCCCATTTCTCGGCCTGGTCATCCATATCCAGCTCTTGGACATGACCATGGTCCTGCGACATTGCCTCCTCGTCTTGAGTCCATTCCTTAGCCAGATCTTGCTCCAGCTGACGCTCAATCTCCTCATCATCGGGAAAAGAGTCTGGCGGACCTCTGAGCGACGCCACCGAGGCTGTCGAGATTGTTGAAACGGCCGAGGGCTGCCTATCCGCCAGTCCATTTAGCCTTCTAGTCGACATCCTACGCGACTGTAGATATGCGTCCGCCATGTCACTATCATCGGCAATGACAGTCGAGGTATCCGTCGCAGTACTAGTGCGAGTCGGAACCGCGCGTTTTTTGGGTGCCGGTTTCTCGGACAACATGGTCGAGTCATCATTGCCTCGCTTTTTCCCACGTGTTGCCCTTGCAGGCGGCTGTGAGGTCTTTTCTTGCTGCTGCTCATCAACCTCTGTCTTCTTGGCCTTGCTTCGGCTGCCCTTGGCGGCGGTGGCCTTGTTGATCTTGGTTCGGGTCCCCATGGTGGATGCATTAGTCAAGACACTATCGTCAAGATTGGTTGTAGTGTCGGCTGATGTGCCAACAGACTGAGTCGACAGACGAGATGCCTTGGAGCCACCAGCAGCCCTGCTTCGCGCAGTCTTCCTGTGTCCACCTCCAAACTGGGCTTTGAGAAGGAAAAAGGCACAGCCGGGGGATCGGCGGTGATGTTCGTCGCTGTTTCCAGCAAGTCAGACAGGAGCAACGCTATGCGACACAAGACTCCACACTCACTAGGGCTTGTCGCCACGTTCCCACCCGTCAAGAGCGAGGTCACAGTAGACGCAGGTTGCCATGTCGTCCGACTCGGGAGTCGGAGTAAATTTCCAGCCCGCCTCAGCAAGCTAACGGCCGTGTCGGGTGTCAGAAGACGAAAGCTGCTGCCGCAGATACATGGGACCAGACTTGCCTGCTTTGTCTTGCACTTCCAGCCCTTCTTGCCTTCATGGGGCCAGCGGCCATTAAAGGTTGCCTTGCGCGCCTCCACCATGTAGGGCATGTCTGGGTCCTCGCTGCCATAGTCGCCCACACCGGCCTGAATGGCCGCCACAATGGCCCAGCCGCAGCTTGAGGCGTGGGTGAGATGTTCCAGCAGCGCATCGTCGCCCGACTCCCAGCCGTCGAGGTCGTTGCGGCAGAGGAAGCACGAGACTTTGTCGGGGGAATTGGGGCTAGGATCAAAGTAGAAGCCGGCGCTGGCAAGCTATTGTCCATGTCAGCTAGTTATACAATGGTTGCACCAACCAGACAAACTTGCGCTTTCGGGGGAAATATATTTGTGTGGCCAGCCAGCAGCAGCCTTGGTCCGCGTGTTGGCCGCAGAGCCTCTCTTCTTTGTCTTTTGAAACGAGGCAAGACGAGCCTCGTATGTCATGTACGCGTCGGGATCCGCGGCCACCATTGCTGCGGTGTGAAGGCCGTCTCGCGCCTCCAATTGTCTGTATCCTCAATGGCGGTGGCAGCGACACGACAGGGTTGGAGCAGCAGCCAGAGACGCGTCTATTGGATTGGATTGCCCGAGAAGAGGAGCACCGAGTGATGGCGTGGCCCAATAAATGCAACGGGATATAGAGCTTCAGAGAACAAACTAGCATTACTTTCCGGCAGTCTACTAAAGGCACTGTCGTCGAGGTTGTCCATTATCCATGTCTAGCATTTAGCCAGCCCTCTGCACTTGGTCTTGACCGCGTCTTTGTTTACAATTGCGGGACTGTGGGGTCAAGCCCAACGAATGCGCAACGCGCATTGGCCAGAGCAGGAATGGAGCCGCCGGTGATGCACATGCATGTGCTGAAATGTATATTATACTTGACGTAGTAGCCAAAGCAAGTTGGAATGCAAGTAGATGTACCTACTGTCGGCAGAGGACCAAGGCGCTGCTCCTCGAGATGAAGAAAAAGAAAAAGTGAGTTTAAACAAGTGACGCTCCCTTTACAGCTTTCCTACATCGGCCAGAGCCCTCTCCCCATCAACAAGCACACACCAGCCCTCGCTGCCACGGCCTCCATTGCCATAGACAACCGACTTGAAAGCGCCATCAGCCAAAGCCAGCTCTAAAACGCCCTTGTCGTAAGTGCCCGGCTGGAGCCACACGGCAGGAATGCCAAGTTTGCGAGCCTCTTGCAACACGCTTGTTGTGACGGCTGGCGGCGTAATGATGGACACAGAAGTGTCGCTGGGCCGCGGCAAATCAGCCAGACTCGCAGCTGTGGCATACTCTTTGCCCTGGACCGTGACTTGTTGAGCGCTGGGATTGACTGGAGTGGCTGGCAGCCCGTGGGCCAGATACCATGCGTAAACAGCAGAGAGCATTAGCGCGCCCTCAATCCCGTGTTTGCTTGATGAGGCTTTCTTGTCCCAGCGGCGCAACCCACCTTTGTGGCCAAATTTTGCCGTGTTGGACGTGGCGCCAACCACAGCAAAAAGGGGCGACGAGAAGAAAGAACGAGCCGCGGCTTCGGCAGACATGATCTCAACGGGAATATATTGGCCTTCAAGGGTGGTTGAGGCTGGAGTTTGTAGCAATGACGTTTTCCCCACGCCTAAATCTTGACCACTGCCCATGGCGGGAGTGGCGCGACGCCGATGCCGGAGCCGCGGCCTGCTAAGACGCTCGTACGCTGCCTCTTTGCTACGGAAACCGTCGGCAAACTCGTACAAGGTAATCATGTCCGACACACATCTGGCCCTCCCCAAACTCTTCGGAACAAGGCTCTCAGCAGTAGACATTTCGGTCCGAGGCAATGTCAGCGACATTTTTTGCTCCATCTTTCCGGTCTTGACAAAGAAGAATTAATATACAATCTCGACGTGCGGCATAGACCTTTAATGCAACCAGACGCCAACTCTTCACCAGACGGCAATGTCCATCTTTGGGTAAGTGCGTCTGCCCAAAGGACTGGTCTGGTCGTCGACTAACATGAACATGAATGCATAATAGAAGACCAACTTTTTCGGCGGCTGACTACGCCGCTGCCAGGCCAACCTATCCTGCTAGTCTCTACAATAAAATCGTGCAATTTCACGGCCATGCACCCCGCCGCAATCTTCTGGACCTGGGATGTGGTCACGGCCTTGTCTCACGTGCAATGAGTGCCTACTTTGACAGTGTCGTGGGACTCGACGTGGCCGCCAACATGGTTGAGCAGGCTTCGTCCATGACTCACAATAGCAAAATCAGCTACTCCCAAGGTCATGCCGAAGACCTGTCCTGGTTGGCCGACGGCTCTATAGACATGGTGGTGTCTGGTCAAGCTGCGCATTGGTTTGATTTTAACAAGGCGTGGCCGGAGCTGGCACGCGTCACACCGTCGGGCGCATCCCTGGCCTTTTGGGGATACCGGGACCCCATCTTGATCGGCCACCCCCGTGCCAGCTTCCTCTTGGACTACTTCTTATACGGCCACGACGATGTTGTAGCGCCGGGGCTCGAGGGCATGGGGGCCTATTGGGAGCAGCCGGGGAGAGACCGGGTGCGGCGATTGATGCGTGACCAAGAACCGCCGGCGGGGGACTGGCAAGACGTGCAGAGAATCGAGCACGACATCAAACTCACGGCTGAGCAAGGCACTGGTGGTGAGACTATAGACTCGGCGTGGTTGAGGCGACGCATGCGCTTAGGCGAACTGGAAGCCTACTTGCGCACTCAGAGCGCTTACCGAGGATGGAAAGACGCCCATACAGATATCAAGAGCAAGGCTGAGGGCGCAGAGCCAGGCGATGTCATTGATGTGCTCATGAGTCGCATCGTGGATTCCGAAGGCGAGTGGAAGGCGCTGGGCCAAGGCTGGACAGAGGCCGAGGTGAGCGTTGTGTGGGGAAGCTATATCCTGATTGCTAGGCGGCGTTGAGGCGCAGGCTCACGGCTTCCATTCATGTAAAAGGCCTTGAAGCGTGCAAGTATTTCGCAGCCGCAAATGTAGCAGCATTGCACGCCGACAGCTGCAAAGGTGCGAGTGATACGAGTCAGCCACGAGCGAGTGTGAGGAGAGAGTGTGTGCGAAGAGAGTGCAAGAATGAGCATGGGAGAGACCGGAGAGTGCCGGCCCGCGAGGTGGAAATTGCTGTGGTGGATTCGTGTACAGTGCATTGCCCCTCCCCCTGTCGTCGCAAGGCTGTTTGAGCCCCCTTCTTCTCCCAAACAACAACAACAACATCAACATCGGCCACACCACCCACCCATCGTCGTAAAATCCGTATACCCATTGATATTGTCGTCGCTAGGTGCATTGGCCCGCGCACCGGTTCTGCATTACTACCCACAGACTTCTCCTAGAGCGCTAAGGAGTGACACGCTAGCCGCTTATTGGCCCGGCACTATACAATGGTGAGTTTCTGTTGCCCCAGCACCCGCCCATGGTAAACAAGTCCATCAGACAGCGCCGCAACTGCCTTGATTCGCTAGCAAGCGCTGGCAAGTCGCCCTCTAATGTCTCATTCCCTTTCCATTCGTTCGCCACCAGGTTTCTCTCTCTCTACACCATCTGCACTCATCGCGTGCCTTGGCCCGACGCTTAGACGACGCCGACGACTAGTGGTTCAAAATTACAATTGATGAATAAAAAAAAATCATGACTTCTAATCAGTACGAGTCGCAGGCCTCGACAAACTACAAGGAGGCTTTTGCCCTCTTCGACAAGCGTGGCAACGGCCGTGTCGCTGTTGACAGTTTGGGTGACTTGTTGCGAGCCTGCGGCCAGAACCCGACGTTGTCGGAGATTCAAGATCTCGAAAAGAATGCCGGCGGCGACTGTGAGTGGTGCTTGACAACTCTGCTGGCCTGTATGGACTAACGCGGCCGCGTGGTTGGCTCCCAAGTCGACTTTGAGACGTTTCAACGCATTCTCAACCGTCCCGGTGGCTTCCGTGATCCTGGCGAGCCCGAGGAGTACTGCCGCGGCTTCCAAGTCTTCGACAAGGACATGACGGGATTTATTGGCGTCGGCCAACTCAAGTACATCCTGACCAATCTGGGCGAGAAGATGACTGATGAAGAGGTGGACGAGCTGCTCAAGGCTGTCGACACGAGCTCGGGCAAGATTGATTACTGCGGTGAGCACGCTGCGCTTCTTGCTCAACAAGGGGGACTGTGTGCTGACGAGCAACAGAGCTGGTGCGAACGATTCTCGCCAACTGAGAGGCGCTTGAGCCAGAAACGAGGCACGAGTCATTTTGCATCTTGATGGACAAAGGGCCTTGTTTGCTTGGTGGCGGCAACCTCGAGCCGTTGCAGCGCAGCTCTGCAGGCGCCACCCAGCCCGGGCGCTACGCGTGACGAGAATGGACTACAAAGGCCAATTGTAGCTCAAGAGGACTTTTTTTTTTGTATGTAGATTTGTACGGATACGGATACTGTTTGCCATGATGAGAGGACTCGAGGGGCAACGGCAGCGGCGGCCAGCACCAATTTGCACCAGCTACTAGGTACTCACCTAGCTGGTGCAAACTTCAGTCACGGCTCAGCTCGCTGCAAGACAGGAGCGTCGCCTGGGCCAATGGCAAAGCTCACTTGCTGCCCTAATGCAGTCGCCATGCAGTCAAAGGTTTCCCCTGCCTAATGCATACTAACGTGACTGACTACCCCTCGTCTCTTTGCATCATGTCGACAACAAGCTGGACAGGCCTGAGCTGGCCAGGTCTGAGCTGCAGCCGACAATCCTTGCCGCCTTGCAATCCAGCCTTGTCCTCATTCTTCCCCTTTGTCCACTTCGAATGCCGTCCAGTGTGCTCTGTCGTTTTTTGTTTTTTGCTCTTGTAATTGCCACGCTTGCCGCAGCCCTGGCGTCGAGACGAGCTGCCACACGCCTCAGTGCTGTCGCTAGCCATCTTGGGCCTCAATCATCGTCCTTGTCCTTTGCTATCCCGACGCGCCGCGCCATGGCTGACTATCGAAATCCGCCCCAGCCTCCCCCAGTCTTTACGACGACGGCCCCTTCCATTCAAGACCAGACAAGCAGGTTGAACGACAGGACTAACGCGGTTTACGACAGCATTGTTGCCCATGTCAAACCTCATGAGGCCGTCTTTGCCAATGTCTTGCAGCCCATGCTGATTGACGACAATGACTCGGCTGCTCCCAGAAGAATCTCAACCTTCTACCAGCATGTATCCACCGATGCAGCCCTCCGCCAAGCTTCCAACAAGGCGGAACAAGCCTACGATGACTTCTACATTGAAATCAAGATGCGCGAGGACATGTTCAAGCTCGTGGACGCTGCTTTCAAGACTCGCGCTGACCAAGACCTCGAACCCGAGGCCCTGCTCGTAATAGAAAAGGAACACCAAAAATACGTTCGCAATGGACTGCTCTTGCCAGCCGGCCCTCAGCGCGACCGTTTCAAAGAGATTCAGAAGCGACTGAGCCAGTTGTGCATTCAGTGCCAGAAAAACCTGAATGAGGAAAAGAGCTCCATTTGGTTCACCCGTGCACAGCTCGAGGGAGTTCCTTCTGATGACATTGATTTGGATCAACTGGAACAAGGCACTGGTGAAAACGAGGGCAAAGTCAAGCTCTCCTTCAAGTACAATCATTTTTTCCCCCTCATGAAGTATGCAGTTCACGAAGACACGAGGCGCTCATACATCATTGCCGACGCCAACAAGGTGCGCATCTATCTCCTCATAGCCACTATCAAACGCCCAGCTATTCTGACTGTCGATATAGAACGAGGCCAATGTGCCTCTTTTTCACGAGATTATTGAGCTTCGTGACGAAGCAGCTCGCATGTTGGGCTATGATAACCACGCGAGCCTTCGAATTGAACAAAAAATGGCAAAATCCACTGAGAGGGTGAATTCTTTCCTTGGTGATCTTCGCAAGCGTCTCTCTCCTGGTGGAGCCAACGAGATTGAGCACCTGCTTGAATACAAGCAACGCGACTGTGAGGCACGCAATGCACCCTTTGACGGCAGCATCTACATGTGGGATGTGTCATTCTACTCGAGACTTGTCAAGGAAAAGGAGTACAATGTGGACGAGACGGAAATCTCGCAGTATTTTCCCGTTCAACCCACGTTTTCCGAAATGCTCAAAATATTTGAGGAGCTGCTGGGCTTGGTCTTTGTCGAGCTAAAGGCTGAGGACCGCGCTCGCCTAAGTCCGACTAACAAGGCGGAGGATATTGTTTGGCACGAGGATGTTGTCGTTTACTCGGTTTGGGACGAAGAAAAGGCCGGCGGCGGCTTCTGTGGCTATCTGTACCTCGACCTACATCCCCGCGACAACAAGTACGGCCACAACGCCAATTTTAACCTTGAACCTGGCTATCTTTATAAAGATGGTTCCAGGCACTATCCCGCCACGGCGCTGGTTTGCAACTTTTCAAAGCCATCTCCTCATAAGCCCGCACTGCTCAAGCATCACGAGGTGGTGACACTGTTCCACGAGCTGGGCCATGGCATTCACGATTTAGTCGCACGAACGCGATACTCGTATTTCCATGGCACATCGGTGGTTGACGATTTTGTTGAAGCGCCATCTCAGATGCTTGAGAATTGGTGTTGGACACCAAGCGTTCTCAAGAGGCTATCGCACCGATGGGACTCTGGCGAGTCCCTTCCGCATGACATGGTGGACCGCCTTGTCAAGACGAAGCATTTCAATTCGGCCACTTCGACGCTTACGCAGTTGCTCTATGGCCTCTTTGACATGGCTATTCACACACCAAAGACACATGAGGATATTAAGAAGATGCGTGTGGGCCAATTGTGGAACCAACTTCGCCATGAAATCTCCGGTGTCAAGGGACCCGAGGACCAGGGCCTGGGATTGTAAGATTTTCCCTTTGCCGACGGCGTGGCACAAAAGTTTGGTGCTAATATTATGCCTGCAGCGAATGGGGCAACCGCTACGCCAACATTGGCCATTATATCGGCGGCTATGATGCTGGCTACTATGGATACCTGTGGTCCGAGGTTTTCTCGACCGACATGTTCCATTCATTCTTCAAGAAGGACCCCATGAATGGCAAGGAAGGTCGCAGATACCGCAAGACAGTATTACAGTATGGTGGAAGCAGGGACGAGATGCAATCACTGCGGGAATTCCTTGGGCGCGAACCGAGCACGGATGCCTTTTACAAGGAGCTCGGCCTTGACTGAGCAGAGGGCGGAGGCTGAAGGGAGGGGGTCTGTGGCTGATTTGAAAAGGGTTTCGACAGCTGAGCAAATTGTAGTAGTATATGCGTGGCAGTGGAGAAGAGTAAAGGGTATCGATTAGAGGCCCAAGGTCGAGCCTGAAGCAAGTAGCCCTTGTTTGGGTGACGATAATGGATGACTGTTGGGTGGTATCTTGATAATTGGCGTGTTACAGCGAGCTAGGGCTCGCCAGCGGGCGACCGGAAAGGCAAAGGTTGTGCAGGGCGGGGGCCGAGCATTAATTGATGGCACGACAGGATTGCCGTGGCACTACGAATATGGCCATGATTATGCTATGATACGGTTGTCAGGGGGGTTATATTGGGTGGGAGGTTGCCAAGAAGAGAGAGCATGTGACGGCACGGGAGGCGCCAGAGCGGGCCGCGCGGGACAGGAGGCGGCCCGGTTGGGGGGGGGGGCAATGTATGCACTAGCAGCCAATCTCTGGCACTAAATAACTACTAGTAGTAGTAGTAGCATGTAGCTGTTTACCTTGTACAAGAGGCTGTCGAAAGAGGCAGCGGCATCGAGGGCAACGAAGCAAAAAGCTCCAAGACGGCAGGGTAATGGAAGGGTAGGGAGCAAAGTGCAGGGGATTGTTATTTTTATTTTTGGTTTTGGAAGTGTGAGAAGTGCAAGAAATGGGGAAATTGGAAGCAGGGAGCAAAGTGGAAGCGGGCTTGCGTTGCGGCTGGCCGCCTAGTGGTCACTCGGACAAAGGGCAGCCGAGGAATCAGCGCCACCAGTGTCAGCGCGTTACACGGCACAAAGAGCCAAGACGAGAATGCCTTGCAGCTTGCCAAGGACCGGAGTGCGCGCGCATCGGGAGATGAAGAGGAACGAGTGCATCGCCCTTGTCGAGCTCTTTTGCATCAGATGGGCGTTTAGTGAGTAAATTGCAGCCTTTATGGCTGGAGCGCAACGCTGTGAGGCATTTTGTTGTAACACGAGGCGAGCCGGAGATATGCTGCTGCTGCTGCTGCTTGATAATTTGCCTGACACAACACAGGGAAGCACAGCACAGGGAAGCACAGCCACAGGGAAGCACAGCCCAGGGAAGCGCAGCCCAGGGAGGCACAGGGCCGCTCCACGTGCTGGCGGTCAAGGATTGCCGGCCAAAGGATTTGTGCCATGGCAAAAGAGAAGAGGCATGCTTGGTGGCAGCGTGCAGCGGCAGGGTATAGGGTAGGCTGGAAAGTGGAGGACCCGGTGCCAAGCTTCAGGATCAGCGTTTTGCCGAGGATCCGTCCGGCTAGCAAGGCGGGGGAGAGATGAATCGGTGAACCATGAACCACCATCTCGAACCGAATCTTGCAAGGGTCGCTGCTCAAAAGTGAAAAGTACATGGAATGTACAAGTGTCGCACAGCACCCAAATGTCGTTTGCCGCCCATGTCCCACAATTTAGCGCGACAAAAAAGGCCAGATGCTGACAATGGAGGCGTTTGCGGGAATGCGGCGGGAGTGTGGTGGACAAGGGGACCAGGGCGAGCCAAGAAAAAGCTTGGTTGGGGCTGATTGCAAAGCCAAAACATGGACAAATAGTCAAGAGACAGCACCCGACCCAACAACAATCATGATGCTGCTACAGTCAGCACCCCGCTCCGAGCCCGCAGACGCCACGGCCGATGGAGCACTAGTTGGACATGACACTGCATCCATGCTGCTGCTGCTGCTGCATGGGTAATGAGTTGCAGATTGCGCGCGCGCGAGAGAGAGAGAGCGAGAGAGCGAGAGCAAGAGACAGGCATGACAAGGAGACAACAAGAGCGTGGCAATCAGGCGACTACGGGCTCTATCTGAAACTCGCTTCTTTGCTGGTCTACAAGTGACCCACTGCCAGTAGCAGCAAGACGCAAATGGTGATAAGAATCGAAACAAGAGCTTCTGTCATGTCGGGACGGCGGTCCAATGTTGGCTGAGCAGGGAACCGCCACGGCTTGGCCGCAGAAGGTCAGACCATGGACAAGACGACGAAAATGCACGCTTTTTCTGTGGCTGCCTGTTTTTTGTTTCTGGATCGCGATCCTTGCTCGCTCCTTGCACATGGAGAGCTAGGCAGGCCTGCGACGCCACGCCGTGTCTCGCATACCAAGGTCGCGCGCTACACGCATGGCAGACGTCAGAAGAGAGAAGAATGGACGGCTGGGCCAGGTTAATCGCTTGGACAGAGCCATATGTATGTATCTAGGCAAAGCTGCGGCCAATGGAGGATACTTTGTGTCGTAGCTGAGACGCAGCAACAATGAGGGGGGAGGATGGAACCTTTGGGCCAAGAGCAACAAAGGGCCGTTCTTGGGTGCTCTGCTTTGGAAAAGACACAGAGCTGGCTTGGTTGCACCCGCACTTGATTGCTGCCGTCATCCTGACACGGTATTCGGGTGGGTAGCACTGCGGCCGTCTCGCGTGGCAGCCTCGGAGCCATGGGAGGGGGAGGGGGAGGGATTCATAGTGCAGACGGGTATCCGACGCCGCACATGCATTCTTGCAAGAGGCGGCGGAGAAGGAAGTGGGTGAAAGGAGGGTGGGGGGGGGGGGGGTTGCATTGACCCATGGCTGGGAGGGGCACTCAAAATGGCCGACAGAAGACAAGGGAAGGAAAAAGAAAAAGAGAAAGAGGTTCCAGTTGTGTGAGAGCTTGGGTGACGAGGGTGAGTACAGTTGGGTGAGAGTAGTACTAGTAGTAGTAGTAGTTGTTGTTGTGAGAGAGCGCCTCTGACGCTCACGCACGCACAATAGCAGTGTGAAGTAGTAGGTACTAGTAGTAGTAGTAGTAGTAGTAGTAGTAGTAGTAGTAGTAGAGTAGTATGTAGAGCAGTTGTATGTATGTACATTGTATGTACGACAGGACTGGGTGCTGCAGGCTGGGCCGAAATGGGGGAAGCCAATGGAGGAGCTGCAAACTTTACGCGTGCCTCTGTACGCCATGCCTCTGTCTATGCCATAGCACCATATCTCTCTACAGGCACTAGTAGTAGTAGTAGAAAAAGTGAGCGAAGTACCTCTTCAAGGTATCTCTGGTGCTTGGCTCCAAAGCCGATGGCAGCCAGCCAAGGAAACGGACGGATGCTTATTGCTCCCTCGACCACCCCAGTTGGCAGGCGGCTTATTTTTCACATCGGCCCAGTGCATCTCGCCTTGTCTCAGATGGACTGAGCGGAGCGAGACCCCTGAGTGAGAAGGCATCGAGGTGCTGGCACCTACCATGGTGAGGCAAAGATGTTTGTCCTGGCGACCTGGACCAACAAAGTCAGACTGGCCACCATGGACTGCTCGCTTAGCAGGTGCCGCTAGCGCGTCACTTGATGGGGCGAGCCAAGTTGTGCTAGGAGCAGAGGAATGCTCCTTGTCTGCTCGGCACTGTCGTGCATGCGCCCTGGGTTGATCCTCGTTGCCTGCCTACTAGCAGTATCTGCTAGTAGTAGAGTAGTACTAGAACTAGTAGGTACAGTAGGTAGCATGGGCAGTAGAGAGAGGAAAACATGTTAAGAATGAGATGCTGCGACTACTACTAGTGCCTAACTACTACTACTAATATGTATGTATGTATGTACATACTAGTAGTACTACTAGTAGTAGATACTGGTAATAGTAGTAGTAGTAGTAGTAGTAGTAGTAGTAGTAGTAGTAGTAGTAGTAGTCGTAGAGTAGTAGTAGGTGGTATGGATCCATTAATAACGACTTTGCCTTGGAGGCAGCCTCCCGTGTCGACCCTGCTACTCCAAGAGCGTGCGCATGCATACCACCTGGGGCCTTGACTACATATGTACATTGCTGCTACGACACAAACACGCTTGAAAATTTAGTCTGCTGCCCCGTCCAAGTCCAGCCCACCCTGGCGCAGGCCATCCATCCTGGTCAAGTCTGCTGTTGGACTGCCTGCCTGCCTGCCTCTTTGCTATTCGTACCCCAAGAGTACCGCGGCGGGGGGGGGGGGGGGTACTTTGTTCGCGCAGACGGTGTCAGTGCCACCACTGCTCGACTCGCCTCGATTCACTCTTCTACCCTCGAAACCGCAGTGACTTTTTCCTTTCTCTTGTCTTCCTAACTTTTGTTCATTCCGAGACTTGTCCGTGGCAGACTCTTGCGTCGTCATTAGACTGAAGCGAGGAGATTGGGATGATAATTGCAGCAGCGCCTCTGAGCTGCAAGCAGGACTCAATGCCCTACTTCTTGTCAGGCCTGCAATAAGACTCGTCACTCCTCCTCGACTGCTTCTTGCTATAGCTTGGCCTTGGCCTTGATTCCTATTCTTTTTTTTTCACCTTCTTCTTTTTTTTGGGCGTACTATTCCCTGTTGGTGCCATCCTCCTGCCGTCATCTCAGGCATCCTTTGTTGCTGGATACCCTGCTGCCACTGCTGCATCAAAAGCTGCCACGATGAGCACAATCAGCGAAAAGACGGGCCCCATGGCCAAGACGATTGTCGAGAGCTCCTCCAGCTCTGACATTGATCACCTCTACGATCCCGACGCCGGTCTGACTGAGCAGGAGCGGCGGCTGGCTGTTAGTCTGGAGCTGCCCCAATGACTAGACCTCTGACTGACTGTCTCACGCCACCACCTTTGCAGGAGCGCAAGCTACTGTGGAAGCTTGATCTTCAACTGATACCGTGGGTACGTCTCACTCTCATCCCGTCTGGTGTCACACGTCAGAGCCGACACCGGACAGGCAAATCTAACATGGCGCCCCGTCTCAGCTCTCGCTACTCTATCTCATCTGCTTCCTGGACCGCACCAACATTGGCAATGCCAAGATTGCCAACCTCGAGGCCGACCTGGGCATTGATCCCCACAGCGAGCAGTATGCTGCCACGCTGACCGTCTTCTTTATTTCTTATGCCATCTTTGAGGCCCTGTGCAACTTTCTCCTCAAGCGGCTGCGCCCATCCATCTTCATCCCCATAATAATGTGAGAAGTGACAGCCAATGGAACCGTCTAGGGCCTTGGCGTGCTAATAATGCATCTGGTGCAGGACACTATGGGGAGCCTGTATGCTGGGCATGGGCTTTGTACGGAATTTCTCGGGTCTCTTGGCCTCGCGGTGGTTCCTTGGTGTTTGTGAGGCTGGCCTCTTCCCGGGCATCAACTACTATCTTTCCTGCTGGTACAAGCGCAATGAGTTTGGCGTGCGCGCAGCCATTTTCTTCTCGGCAGCCGCCGTCTCGGGCTCCTTTGGCGGGCTGTTGGCAGCCGCAATCCAAAAGATGGACGGACTGCGAGGCATCGCGGGCTGGTCGTGGATCTTCATTATCGAGGGCCTCATTACCATACTCATTGGTCTCGTTTCATTCTTCATGGTTCATGACTTTCCCGACGAGGCCAAGTTTCTGTCAAAAGACGACCGTGCCCGTGTGATTTTGCGACTGAGGAGGGACGGACAGCACTCGGCAGAGCACGAGGACTTCAAGCTTGACTACCTGTGGGCTGCCATCAAGGACTGGAAGACGTATGTGGGTATGCTCATCTACATGGGCCCCCTGATGCCGCTCTACGCCTTTAGCATGTTTCTGCCCAGCATCATCCAGTCCATGAGCTTTACGGATAAGCACCAAATCATCCGCAACCAGCTGTTGAGCGTGCCACCGTATGCTGTGGCTGCCATTTTGACGATTGGCGTTGGCTTTTGGTCCGACAGAATACAGAGAAGAGGCATCTTCAACATGGGGTGCGCCATTATTGGGGTCGCGGGCTTCGTGATGCTAATGTCGACGACGAATCCCGCCGTTCAATACGCCGGCACGTTTTTGGGCGCCTGTGGCATTTACCCGAGCATTTCACTAACGATTGCGTGGGTGGCCAACAATGTCGAGGGCGTCTACAAGAGGGGCATTGTGCTGGGCTTTGTCATTGGCTGGGGAAATCTCAATGGCATTGTCAGCAGCAATATCTACCGCAAACCGCCGCGCTACTTTGCCGGCCATGGCACAGTGGCGGCGTACTTGTTTGTCTGCATGCTGGGCGGCAGCCTGCTCATGTATGTGCTGTTGAAGAAGGAGAATGAGAGACGGCTGCGCGGAGAGCGCGACGGGTGGATTGAGGGCAAGACAGAGGCTGAGATTAACGCTTTGGGCGACAAGCGGCCGGACTTTATCTATACCCTCTAGGCTCTCCCCTCGACGAATTAATGAAAAGCAAAAGAGACGAAACTTTTTCTTTTTTTTTTCTTCTCTTTTTTTTCTTCTTTTTTTTGTGAATGATGAAGTGGAATTAGACGAAAAAAAAGCATCAAGAGTAGCGGCAGGCGGGGGGGTGGGGGAGAGTATTTTGAGAGAGGGAGAGAAAAGACGTGGCTTTACGCGTTTTTGTAGAATGATGGGCTTATGCAGTTTGTGAGCATGTCATGGAAAAAAGGCTTGAGGGATTGATTACGCCCTGTGCCCTCGTTTCTTTTTGCTCGTTGTGTTTGTGGGGGGGCGACAAGCTTGTAGTGCCAAATATGTGGAGGAGACAAAAGGACCTTCCTAACTTGGCTGTGGCGGATTCCTTTGGTTGTGGATGGACGGCTGGCATGAGGAGAGCCAAAGGACAAAGGGGTTGCACAGGGACAGTGTCAAGGGGACAAATCGTCGACGGTCAAGGAGATGAAGAAGAGCAAAGAGTCCGAGCTATGCCTGCACTCGGCATATATGTAATTGGCCGTTGATTGGCAGAGGCAATCAAGGCGTAGAGGCTTTGAATTACACGTGTGCTGCCCTGTATCCTGAGATTATTACTGCATGTGTCTTGTTTGATGTACATGGCGAGAGGCATCCAATGGGTATGGCTTATTTCAACTACCCTGTGCAGGCGTCAAAGCGTGCGTGGGGAGCGAGGTGAGATGAGGCTTAGAAGGGGGATGAATTAGCGTGTCATGGAGACAAGAGAGAGGAAACGATGCGGATAAAGACCATTTTGTGTTTTGACCATTCGGCATGTCATTGAGCCTGAGATAGATTAGGAGGTATGAGCAGGCAAGATTGAGCCGAGGCGGGGGTAAGCAGAGGCAAGGAGAAGCAAAAAAAACAAAAGAAAAAGAAAAAAAAAGCAACGAGTTTTGGTGCCCTTGATTTTGACTGCCTCGTAAATGGTGTACAAGTCACTTTTGGTGTGTATGTACGGAGTACATG
>NJET01000167.1:24489-44011 GCA_002591415.1 Ophiocordyceps australis | reverse complement strand
ATAAATAAGAGCACACGGTGCTAGTATATTATTATAGTGTGTATATACTATATAAATATCGATATAATTTAACGTAATATTAGACCCTACTTCTAGCGACATACCTATTTAATATGGTTATATTATGTAATAATTATAATATAACCTATATTGTGGATCCTCGAGTGGGCGGCTAGGTAGTCACATGTCCCCTACTAGACTACCTGCTATTTAGACAAAATAACGCATTTTCTGTTCCCCGACTGTCGACTCGTCTCGCCACCACTCCAATCCCCCCCATGCATATGACAAACACCAAGTCCATGTAGTTAGTTTTCGCTCTCGTAACAAAATCAATGCAGTCCAGGCAACTTGTTGCTTCAGCCCCTCCTTCTGTCTGCTCGTGACGAATCCGTCCTGCTACTTAGAAGCGATGTTGCCGCCCGACACTCTCCACCCGCACTCCCAGCTTGACCATTTCCCGCGAGTCAATGACCCCTCTGCCGTCAAATACCCACCGCGGCTTCGCCATGGTGTCGGTAATGTAATTCCAGTTGAGCCGCTCCTTGGCACGGTATTCCTCGGCACTGCCCATGCCACTCGCAACACCAGTCTTCTGGCTCTCTCGTTCCTGGATACAGTCGGGGCAGTCAGACCCGCACGATGGCTCCTTGTTGAGCCGCTGCAGCGGATCGTCCGACCTTTCCTCGGGCCGCTGCACCAAGTGTTTGTGCAATGACAGCCATTCGCTCTCGCTGGGCTGTACCGACGTAAACGGCCGCGGGTCCGCCTTGGGGTTGGGCTTGCGGCCAGTCGGCTGAGAGACGGGTGCCGGTGCTGGAGCCGGAGCCGGCTGGTTACGGAACTCGTCAAATTCGGTAGCAATGACAACGGCAGTGCTGTCTCTGCACGCATCATAGGCATTGCTGTAGACCGAGACGCTGCTGACGAGGGGGCCAATAGCCGCCCTAATCTCCTCCTTGATAACAAAGGGATTGCAGCAAGGGTCAAAGACGGCCACTTCGCGCGGACGCTCCTCAAGCAGCGTCTTGATCATCTCCAGGGCCGGCGCCTCACGCGTGTCCGACGTATTCTTCTTGAAGGCATAGCCCAGGATGGTCACTTTTTTGCCCACCAACGTATTGTTGAGACACTTGATGACGCGGTTGGTGAAGCGATCCCGAGCATACTCATTCATCTTGACTACTTGGCGCCAGTATTCGCCCACTTCCGGCAGGCCCATTGTGTCGGCAAGGTAGACCAGGTTGAGGACATCCTTTTTGAAGCAGCTGCCGCCAAAGCCAATACCAGCCATGAGAAACTTGTTACCGATGCGAGGATCCACGCCAATGGCGCGCGACACCTCGTCGACATCGGCGCCCGTCTGCTCGCACACGGCCGAGATGGAATTGATGCTAGAGATTCGCTGCGCAAGCATCGAGTTGGCCACCAGCTTGGCAAGCTCCGACGACCACACATTCGTCGTCAAGATGCGACTCCGAGGCACCCACGAGGCATATACATCAACCAGAGCTTCTGCAGCCCTTTTACCCGAGGCGGTGGGCGCAGAGCCAATGAGAATACGGTCGGGGTAGAGGAGGTCATTGACTGCTGTTCCAGCGGCCAGGAACTCGGGGTTGGAGAGAATCTCGAAATGGACGCCAGGTCGATGCATTGAGAGCTGGGGTCAAGCAAGACGGTCAGCAGAGCGAAGAGGCACGGGAATGACATCTTTTTTTTTTTTTAAAAAAAGAAAACATCCTACCGTATCTGCTACCAGCTGCGCGGTGCGACAGGGCACAGTGCTCTTCTCAACTATAATGGCGCCCTCGCGTGCGTATTGCGCCACAACAGCCGTGACAGCCTCGAATGCCGTCATGTCTGTTGCGCTGCCAGCACCAACACCGCGTTCCTTTGTGGGCGTATTCACCGCCACAAGCACCAGATCGGCCTCGCGGATACCAGCGGCAACATCCGTGGTGAAGAAGAGATTGCCGGGGCGGCAGGGCATCGTGGTTTGGCCGCCATTGGCTTGGTGCGATTGGTCGTCCGACTCGCAACAGGGCACGTTGGAGAAGGCGGTTTGGCGGCCGCCGTCGCGAGCAATGCGAACAATGTCATGCAGGCCGGGCTCGTAGATTGGAGGATGGCGCGAGTTCCAGCGGCGGATGCGATACTCGTCGCGATCAACAACAGTCACCTTGATGTGAGGATTTTGAAAGGCAACAACGGCTGCAGTTGGGCCGCCTGTTGCTCGTCAGTAAAATATGACGGGTGCAGGGGAGCAATGCCGGCTTACCAACATAACCTGCGCCGACGCAGCAGATGGTGCGCACCTCGACGTGGCCGTCAAAGGAGCCATTGGCGTCTTGCGAGGAGCCATTGAGACCCAATTTCCGCACCGAGTCGACAACGGCCTCTGGAATCGATGCCATGGTGGCGGCGCCCTGACGTGGATGAGTAAGGGCTGGAGCGGTGATGCAGCGAGGGTGCAGCAGGCAAGACAGCAAGTCGGGTGGCGACCAAGCTTGTTGTATCGGAACCACAGGCAAGTCAGAAGCCAGCGAGGACTAGCCGTAGCTGTATTATAGAGCCTAGAAAAGGAGCCTAGAACAGGAGCCTAGAAAAGGAGTCTAGAGAGGATGCTAAGGCGATGCTAAAAAGAACACCAAGAATGAAAAAAAAAAAAAAAATTCATGCCACAATGCAAAAGCGGCGACTTAACGAGCCAGTCAATCTGGCCCTAAATGCCATCCGGATGCCAAGGCTACGTCTGCCAACATTAAGCAACCTTTCAAGACAGGCCAAGATTGGCACTCTTGGAGCAAACTGCCGACACACGAGAATGGAAATTGCTAAGCGGGGAAGTCGGAGTGCTAACAAGGTCGTACCGGGCCAAAGATTCATCTACAATACGACCTGAGATACATGCCCGAGATACATGCCTACATGCCCGAGTTAAACGCCCGAGCCACCTGAGCTACAGCGCTGAGATTCAGGCGGATCCAGTATGCCCAATGTACCCAGCAGCATGACAGCAGCGCTGGAATGCGGCCGCTGCATGCCTACCGTCTCACTGACGCGGCTTTCCATCAGTCCATATATCAGCCCGACAAAGCGAGCGAGTCATGACGTTTATGCACCACTGCCTGCCCCCAATCTGCCCTCATCCGCCTCCCAGGTCCGTCTTGATTCGCCAAACGCCATGCCGCAACACCATCAGCTCCCGCGAGTCACCACCACCACTACTACTACTAGTATTACTACTACTTCTACTATTACTACGACTACGACTACGACTACGACTACTACTACTACTTCTAGTGACTATATGCACCCTGTACATCCGTCAATCCCTCTCCACTCTATCCACCCTCGTACCGAGCCGCCTCACTTTAACTAGCAGCAAACATCCCCTCTCGACTCTCCTCTATATTTCTAGCCCAAGCAGACTGCGGCAGTCTTATTCGTCATGGCCTACAACTACCGGCATGTCCTACACGTGGCGCTATCCTCAGCCCCCCTTCATCTGCAGTGCAACGCTCCGTCATCACTCCGACTTTATCGACGTCTTCCACCTCTATGGATAGTCGTGGAAAACATGCGTGTGCCATGTCTCACTGCGCAGACGGCGTTCTAAACAATAAGCATGACGTGGCTGCCGCGCAAACAAGCAGTGTTTCGCCCACGCCAGATGGGCCTCTACCCTAAAGGGGGCCAAGAGAAGAACAAACCACAAGCACCCGGCGACATTGGCTCTTGAGATCTGACGAGAGATCGCTCGGCTAGTCGGGTGCAGCACACGCCTTCGGCCGAACGGTGAGTGCTGCTTACAGCTAACTTGATGTAGGTAGCTGTGCGTCGTCAAGTGTGCTTACGCGTCGACTATCTCCTACCTCGGTAAGTTGGCATTTCCATTTCAAGCTGTCACTTCTAATTCACCCAAACGTCCTTGTTGCGCATCAGCTATCGAGCTGCTGACGAAAACGTCCATCCGTGTCCTTCGCCATCATCGCGCCTGTGCAATCGAACCCCTGACATGCTCATGTCTTCTTGCGCTGCGTCGCGATAAAAAATTTCTGCTTTCTTCAAACACCGAAACTGGGATGAGGGCGTCGATGAAGCCATTATGAGACACGACTGAGTTCAGGTTTGATGTTTGCATTGATGTCTTGCAGCAGTACCATTCTAGATGTAGAGGTTTCAAAGTCTTTTTGAACACTGAAGTAGAGTAAAAAACACCGCTTAAAACAAGAAGAAAACCCAAAACGAAATAAAATAAAAAGTATGCAACCAACATGGTTTCCAATGCGGCTTGAAACAAACTTTGCTGTTCGTCAACTTTGTACATTGTGCGCGTCGTCAAAGACCCAGATGTACACTAGGAAGCACGCATCGCACCACCAGTGCCTTGATTATACGGAAGAATGGATGAAACGCCGCAAACCCCATGACCCCATCAGCACACCTTAGAATGTCATTTTCCCCGGGGCACCTACAACCGCCTGCTGGCGCTTGTACATGTCAGCGTACATGATGCGTTGCCACGTGCCGTAGCCGTATGCCGTGAGGCCGAGCAGCAGCCAGACTGACGTGATGATTGTGCCAATTGGGAAAATCATAATCTGAACGCCGGGGAGGACAAAGGCTACCGTGCCATTATGGAGAGCATCGAGTTTCGCATCGACGGCGGCCTGGGCAGAACCAAACGAGGACATGACGACTTGCTTGGAAAAGACGCCCTGGAGGAATGCGGCTTCGTTGAGTGAGACGTTTGTGCTGATGGCTCCACCATTGAGGTTCTTTGCTGTCAAGGTAAAGGTGGGCATCAAAACAGCCTCCAGTTCAGCCCTTTAAACAAGGCCCCATTAGAATCTTCTGTCTGGCCAAAAAAAAGGGGGGGGGGTCAAGAAAACAAACTCACATGGACATGTTAGTCTTCATCTTCTCTGCATCAATCTGCCCGACAAACATGTAGGTGCGTAGCAGTTGAGGCTGATGAGTCTCGGCGCGTGTCATGAGAGACTGTTTGGTCTTCTTGGTGGGAGCCATGTCCATGGCCATGAGGTCCTCTGGCGAGACGGGACTGACGCTGGCTCCCGAGAACTGGACGGCGACGTTGATATCCGCCGGGGCAACGCCAGCAAATCCATCTCGGGGATCCGACACGCGGAAGAGGCGCAAGTCGGCCTCAAAGACGCCAGACTGCGTGTCGAGAGAAGGCACATTGTAGCACACGCAGTTGCCTGACGGATTGGAGCTGCGCGTCAGGCTAGAAAGAGCCTTCATGCAAGCGTCGGTGGTCTCGCGATCCCATGCGGTGATGTTGAGGCCCTTGTTGGGGTTCAACGTGACTGGAGATCCGCCATTGTTACGACTCGGTGTCGTGGCTTGTCGTCGGACCAAGAGAGCAGGCGGATTGATGGGGGAGGCGTAGGGAGTGAGGAGCACGTCTGTGGCTCCAAGGGTAATGTCGGTATCGCGAATGACGTCGCGAATCGTGGCCGTGGCCACCGCTGATGAAGCGAGACAGAGCAGCGACGCTGAAGACGAAAGGGTCGCAGCGACGAATTGGAGGTGCTTCATGGTGACCAGGCACACATGTAGAGCACGCTCGGCAGCAATGGGCGGCGATTAGAGTGGAGGCGAAGATTCGATGGTATCTTGTATTTTGGTTTACTTCCCGACCTGCGGTGATTGATTTGGTGTTGGAGGGGGTGGTGGCTCCACGGAAAAGATTGGAAAAGAGGAGCAGACCAGGTCGATGCTTTTCTTTGTTGGTGGTGTTGAATGAGCGGAAAAGGTTGACAAGGACACAAGACAGGCAAGCCCCTAAGAGAAGGATGGTTGCTTAGCAGTAAAAATTAGTAGCAAAGAAACGAAGAAGCAATCATAAATTCTTGCCTGAGCCGGCAAAAACGGTCAACGGTGAGAAGATGAAGCAAGAATGGGAAGCAAATAATGGCTAATGGGTAGGAGAAGAAGTCAAGTTTCGGTTTAGCGCCCCTCTGCCCCTCTTGGCGGGTTATCGCTTGGGCCGCAGCGCACGATGGGCCATTGAACCCATGTTGTATTGCATGGCTGGCAGGGATAGAGCCAAGGTTGGCCAAGGTTGGGAGACTGTCACAGCAGCGCTTCAAGGGGCGTCCATGAGTGGGGACGTGCTTTGGGAACGCGCTTTGGCGCTGCGCGCTGACATGGCTATTGTCTGCCTCTTTCGAGCATTGGCTTCATCAAGCGACGGCTAATTTAATAGTAGCCTCTTTTTTATTCTTTAGTAGTCATAGAGTCCAAGCGAATTGCGGCTACGGCATCGCGTGCCTAGCCAGCCCCAACGACATGGCCCTAGATGGATTGCACAAGGCGATTAGCTTGAGCAAGAGCATATTGAAACAGCGTGCAAAACGTCTAATGAAATGGCATGCAATCAATGCCCATGGATGCATGCTTTTTGGCTCAACACGGTGGTGCCACGAGGTCAAGACGATGATGCCGGAGTAACCGGGAGTGTCTCAGAAACCGCCATGATAAGGCCGGAGAAGGCCAAAGCCGGTGTTTCAGGCTCTGTCATCTGGCACGTTGCGGTGCAGCTACGCGCTATATCTCGTCGCCGTCTGCTCTTTTTTGCTGCGCCTGGCCATTATTGCCTCTTGAAACTCTTGGACGAACTGCCGTGCTCGTTTGACCAGGCGCTCGCACGCACAGCATCCCATGTTTTTTCTGACAGTTGATGTTTGCCCATTTGTGCGAACGGGCGGAGGTAAATTTGGTCAGACATGCTCGCCTCCAAGTCGAGGCCAGGTCGAGGCCGCGTGCTTGTCAGCAGCCATGCGCCGTTCCCAATGACTCGCAGTGACAGACTGGAAGTGGCAGAGAGGGTTGAATCGGATTTTCTCACCAAGTCACCCGGCGACATGGGCCCAAGGCGTCTGTCGTGTTGAAAAGCCGGGTATTGTCTGACTACTAATGTGTGGGGATGATGGGATGCAGCGCTACAGTGGCTGAGCCAGTGGCTGCTACCAGAGTCGCTGCGAGGTTGCATCGCGGTTGCATCGCTGTTGCATCTCGCGGTTTTCCAAGACGGGCAGCCGCAACCAGACACTCTCTTCGCCGCTTGGGAAAGGGAAGCCGTAAACTTGGCAAGAACCATGCCTGCCTCGCGTAATTGTCCTCCCGCTGCTAGTGCGCTAGCAGGACGTGCAGTAATATAGTAGTAGTAGTAGTAGTAGTAGTACTAATGTATACCCTGTACATGTATACCTTTATCTGTGTACATACCGGTAGGGCCGCATGCTTGATTACCCCGTCTTTGACTGGCAAACAAGGGACGAGAAGCAGTCAATCTATCTAATATACCTGCCTGCAAAGGACAGACGGCTTCTTGGACGGCAGGCTGTACCATCTACCTCTTGGCCCTAACCTCTTTGGGCCCTTTTCCCCCGTCTTGCCTTTTTGTCCTTTTGCCTTTTCTCTCCTCGCCGTGCCTGACGCTCCTGGATTGGCTCTCTTGAGCTTAGTTCACTTGTGATCGACAGCGCCCAAGCTGTGCCTTGTGGCGCCCGTACCAATCAATCACCCACTGGCCCTGCGCTATGGCGCCATACAGTGTAAGCCTCGCCAACTCTCTCGCGTCAGCCTCTGCCATTGCCAATCGGCACCTCAGAGTAATCCCTCCTCTTACTGCTGGCACCAGTCCTACTCGGGCCGAGCTAGCCATGTACAACATCCACGTGCCCATCCACAAAAGTCGACTTCTCGCGGCTTGGATTTGACTTGAAATTTGCTTCTGCATTCGCTCTCTTGTTGCACATTGGCCGCGCCTTCAGTCTATTCGCCATGGGTACCGACACGGCGCTCGAAGAGTCTGAGGTGTCGCAGTGCCGTGAGCAAAGCTATGGCAGCATTACTGAAGATGACGCCATTGTCATCTCCAAAGGGTTGGCGCTTGATCCTGCCTATGAGGCCAAGGCTCGAATTCTCAACCGCGCTGTAAGTCGCGTCTTTGGCTCGTCGGCCACAGCCTCGGACTCATGACCACGTCCAGATACGGGAGATTGGCATGGGCTTCTACCAGTGGCAGCTGTTTGTTGTTGTCGGCTTCGGTTGGGCCAGCGACAATTTGTGGCCCATAGTCACATCGCTCATTTTTACCCCCATCACCAATGAGTTTGGCCCTCACCGACCTCCGCTCTTTACGCTTGCCCAAAATATTGGTCTTCTTGCAGGCGCCATTTTCTGGGGCTTTGGATGCGATGTATTTGGCCGCAAATGGGGCTTCAACTTGACGCTCGGCATGACGGCCTTCTGGGGGCTGGTGGCTGCCTGCGCCCCCAATTTTGCCGCCATTGGCATCTTTGCCGCCCTTTGGTCCTTTGGTGTCGGCGGGAACCTGCCCGTCGACTCGGCCGTCTTTCTCGAGTTTCTGCCCCAGTCCCACCAGTATCTGCTCACGATTCTATCCATAGACTGGGCTCTTGCCCAGGTGATTGCCAATCTCATTGCCTGGCCCCTGCTCGGCTACATGACTTGTCCTGAGGATGAGAAGCCGTGCAGACGCAGAGATAACATGGGCTGGCGCTATTTTGTCATTGCTATAGGTGGCATAACGCTCGTCATGTTTCTCGCCCGCTTCTTCTTCTTTACCATTTACGAGTCGCCCAAGTTTCTCATTGGCAAGGGGCGCGACCACGAGGCGGTCCGCGTCGTTCACGAGGTTGCTCGACGCAATGGCAAGACGTCTGACCTGACGGTGGAGGAGCTCAAGGCTTGCGAGCCTGACGGCTATGTTGCCCAAACTAGTACGTCAACTGCACTCAAGAGACATCTTGAAAAGCTTGAGCCCAAACGTGTCAAGGTGTTATTCTCGACGAAGCGGATGGCTCTGAGCACGGGACTCATCATGTCCATCTGGGCTCTTATTGGCCTCGGTTATCCTCTTTACAACGCCTTTTTGCCCTATATTCAAGCCACAAGGGGAGCCCAGTTCCAGGATGGGAGCACCTACATCACCTACCGCAATAGCCTCATCATTTCAGTTCTTGGCATTCCTGGTGCCCTTCTTGGAGGATTCTTGGTTGAAATGCCTGGAATAGGCCGCAAGGGGACTCTTTCCATCTTCACCATGCTTACTGGTGTTTTTCTCTACTGCTCAACAACGGCGACCAACAGCACGGCGTTGCTGGGATGGAACTGTGCCTTTAATTTCTGCAGCAACGTCATGTATGCCGTTTTGTACGGCTACACCCCTGAGATTTTTCCCACTCCTCAGCGAGGCACGGGCAACGCGCTTGCAGCAACATGCAATCGCGTCTTTGGCATCATGGCTGTGAGTTGGCCCCTTGGGAGGAGCGGGCTGAGTGGTTTGCTCGTATGCGTCGGCGCAGTTTCTAACATGGTGTCAAAGCCCATTATTGCCATGTTTGCCAACTTGCAGACATCGGCTCCCGTCTACACTAGCGGCGCTCTCTTCCTTACGGCAGGCATTCTCGTGCTCCTGCTACCCTTTGAATCGAGGGGGCGAGAGGCTATGTGAGGTGTGGCCAATCAAATGTGCCGTCTTTTTGTTTTTGTGAATTGCGATAGCGTCTTGGGCATTGAGTGGCTCATTTTTTCTCTCTCTTTATGAGTGGGGGTGAAAAGCAACGTGGTTGAAGTTTGAGTGGGGAAAGCGCGCTATACTGGGGCAAAAGTGATGAAGAGAGGGCGCATCATGGCATTGCAGGTGAAAGTGGTGCAAAGCTGGCAAGGTCATTTTGGCTAACTAGCAGGTAGACAAAGACAAAGACTGGTGGCCGTGGTGAGCAACGACGAGAGGCGCTTGGATGGCCTCACAGAGAGCAAAAGCCGAGTCGTTGTCGTGCTGGCCGGAATTGGCTGAAAGTAGCGGCAGCACGGCTCAGGCGAATGAGATGCAATGACGCTACGACTAGAGGCTTCGACACGGCTCGTAGACATGGTTGTGTGCCGCCATGTTGCATTGCATGCACGTTGCAGCTAATGCTACGGCCGGAGAGCGTAGCCGTGCATGACTGAGTAGATTGTGTACATGTCGTAGAGCGAGGGCAGCAAATAGTGAGGTGGGTGGCTACCAGGAGAGAGGAGAAACTGAAATGGACAGCCATCACGTGAGCGTTGGGCAAGAGAAGCAAGCCTTGGGCTGCAACTGCTAGCATCAGGCTAGCATCAGGCTAGCATCAGGCTAGCATCAGGTTCATGCTGGCTGTGGACAGGATGGCTCCTACGTGCAATCTAAAGTGAGACAAGCAAGGCCAGACAGACAATAGCCTCTTGTTCTTGTGTGTTGCCAAACTCCATGTCAAGCTAAAATGGAGGCAGAAAAGAAAGGAGCGTCGTCCAAGGCACAGGCGACTTGCTGGTCAGGCCGAGATGGGTCCGGACCACCCCATGTGCGAATGCTGCACTACAATGATGTATACCACGTGGACCAGGCGAGCGCGGAGCCTGTGGGAGGCCTGGCGCGCTTCATGACCCTCGTCGACGAGTATCGTGATGGGCAGCAGTTCCAGGGACAGCCCGAGCTGCTGACGCTCTTTTCCGGCGATGCCTTCAACCCCAGCCTGGAGAGCACCGTTACCAAGGGTCAGTCTCGGACGCGAGACACGTGACATGAGGCAAGCAGGCTAACACAGGCGCTGTTGCGTATCCAAGGCCGGCACATGGTGCATGTGCTCAATGCCATCAAGACGGACTGTGCTTGCGCTGGGGTGAGTCTGGGCATGCAAGCTGCCACAAGTCGGCCACTGAGCAATGCCCGCCGCAGAACCATGACTTTGACTTTGGCGTCGAGCAGTTCCGCCACTTGACGGAGCAGTGCAACTTTCCCTGGCTGCTGGCAAACGTGCTGGATCCAGCTCTGGGCAAGGACGTGCCCATGGGGAATGCCAAGCGCACTCACATGATGACAATGGGAAGCGGCATCAAGGTTGGCCTCATTGGCCTGGTGGAGCGGGAGTGGCTGGCCACTCTCAACAGCCTGCCGCCCAACGTCATTTACAAATCCGCCACGGCAACGGCCCAGGAGCTGGTGCCCCAGCTGCGGCAGCAGGGCGCAGATATTGTCATTTGTCTAAGCCATATGCGTGAGCCAAACGACAACAAGCTGGCAGAGCAGACTGACGGGCTCTTGGACCTGATTCTGGGCGGCCATGACCACTACTACAACTACAGCTTCATCAAGGGCACCCATGTTCTACGGTCAGGGAGCGACTTCAAGCAGCTAAGCTACATTGAAGCCCGCAAGAGACAGGCAAAAGACAGCAACTCGAATGCGCGCCAGCTCTGGGACTTTGACATTTGGCGCCGCGACGTCACCTCCGAGGTGCCTGAAAAGGAGCACACGGCCCAGCTCGTGGCCAAACTCGTGGCCAAACTGGAAAGCTCACTCTCGCGCGCGGTGGGCTGGACGGCGACGCCATTGGATGCACGCTTCAGCACAGTACGTCTTAGCGAGTCCAACATGGGCAACTTTGTCTGTGACGTGATGCGAAGCTTTCATGGCGCCGACTGTGCCTTGATGGCCTCTGGCACCATTCGTGGAGACCAGATTTACCCGCCAGGCGTTGTTCGCATCAAGGATATTACCAATTGCTTTCCCTTTGAGGATGGAGTCATTCTCCTCCGTGTCAAGGGCCAGGCCATCCGCGACGCACTGGAAAACGGCGTCTCGACCTATCCAGCCTTGGAAGGTCGCTTTCCTCAGGTGTCGAATATATCCTTTGAATTCAACCCTGACAAGGCCAAGGGGAGTAGAATCACCTCTCTCACTATTGGTGGACAAGAGTGCGAGCCAGACAAGTCGTATACTCTAGCCACTAGAGGATACATGGGACGAGGCAAAGGTAGTGTAGTCAAAAGACAAGATGAGGAAAAAATAACCGAGGCTGACCCTGTAGCAGATGGATACGAGAGCTTGCTGGTAGAATCCAAGGGCGGCAAAGCCCAGGAAATAGTGGATGAGGAGAATGGCATCCTGCTATCAGCAATGCTGCGCCAGTACTTTATGAGCCTGCGGACCATTGGGCAGTGGAAGAAGCTCCCCAGGAATTGGAAGAGCGTGACTGAGGATACCAAGGAATCCACCTCGGCAACAGAGCAGCAGCCTCGCGACACCAATAGCCGAGGCAACTACGGCTCCCTGGGCTTGCACAAGGATACAAGTAACAAGGACGACCAAGGAGACGAGAGCGGGACTGGCGAGGCCGCATGGCGACGTTTTCTCAGACAGCGCCTGGGGCTCGACAAGCAGCCTCCAAGCGAGGATGACGACGACGACCACTTTGACCCAGACAAGGACACGGGCCAGGGCGACGCAGCGGGAGACGCCGAGACGGGCATGGACCTGGAGATTTTGTTGCTAAGGAAATTTTGGGCGCGCTGGGTGCTCAAGGCGGGTGTCAAGTCGGCCGTTTGTGACGCGCTTCACAAGGGAGAGTATGCCGTTGACTGGACGCGTGTGATTGCGCCGACGCTAGAGGGCAGAATCAAAATGACTCGAGTGTAGGCGAGTTTAGAATGCCGTTTAGATTGGCTACCTCCAGTTATTGGCGGGTGTAAGAGCCTAGAGGGTTTTGCCTGCGTCTCCTTGAGTCGTGTTTGCACATGCAACGACGCGCAGCAAGCTTTACGTTTAGCACCAAGCATTGCGTTACTCCTATGGATTAGGCTATTTTCACGACCCTCTGTTTTACCAAGAGCCTAAATATATCTTTTTTTAAAAAAAGCCACGGGTTTGGTTGGATCCTGCGTGTATGCAAACAAAGACGCGCCTGTATGCAAATTTTTCAAGTCCAAGTTTCTTTTTCCCTCTTGCTCATCAAGATCATTGTTACACATATGGATACATGGGCGCATTGTTTATACATGCTCTAGTTTGCCCACCACTCCGCCAAATGGTGCAGGTTCCTGTCGCCTCGAGACACGAACCCAAAAGTCGTCCATGATGAGCATGGCGGCACTGAGGAGCCGCATGGGCTTTTCCACGTGAACAATGGTAAAGTCGAATCTCCGTAAAAGCTGCAGCATTGCCGGGTCAGTATCCCTCCCCCCCTAAAAAAAAGTGTAAAATTATCTCGTCAAGCCCAAATCTACATACCTCGACAAAGACCTTGTTGAGCTCCATCTGAGCTATCGTCCTGCCCAAGCACTGAAACTTGCCGTACCCAAAAACGAGTTCGACGGCCCCCACCATTTCCTTGAGGCGCTGCGGGTCACTCTCGGCTTCCAGCCAGCGCTCAGGGCGAAACAGTTGGGCATCAGGGCCAAACAGCTCCGTCATGCGCAACAGGCCGCAAATGTTGTGGCCAACTTGGACACCGGCGGGCACTTGATATCCGAGAATGCAGTCGCCTCCAAGAGGCACTTGCTTGGACAAGACGCCAGTGGCTGGGGGGAACATGCGGATGCCTTCGCGGATGACGGCCTGGAGATAGGGCATTTGACGGGCCTCGCTGTCGCGTATGGGAGATGAAATGGCGCCACAAGAAGCGGCGTCGTCGATTTCGCGGCGTAGAGTTGTGAGGGCGAGGGGGTTGCCTAGTAGGCAGAGAAGGGTTGATCGAATGGCCGTGGCTGTTGTATCAGAGCCGGCAACGCTGGGACAGACGGATTAAGTATGATTTTCAAAGAGGTGCCGAGGCCAAGGAGAGGGAGATTGGGAGGAGGGGGGGGGGGAGAGAGAGAAGGACTTACGTCTCGACAAAGACTTCTTGCATCAGCTCGTCTCGAGTGAGCCCGCCGTCGATAAAGGACTGCATCATGTCTCTTCCTCGTTTGGAGCCTGGCGCCAGTCTTCCATCAACGAAGCTGGCAGCAAATCTAGAGTAGTGCAAAGTCAGCCATGTGTTGGAAGCAAGCATATATATATATTCCAAAGCTGCGTATCAGGGAGGAATGGAGAAGAAGCCGAGGAGAAAGAAGAGAAAGTGTAAAAAAGAGAGAGACAGGATAACGGAGAGGGAGAAGGAGGAGGAAGAAAAGGAGGAAAGCAAGAGATACGCACTGCATCAAGCGGCCAAAGCCAGCAGAATCACCGGCCGTCGGCCCCAAAGCACTTAGAGGCCACTTGCCCAGCATGGACAACAAGACAGGCACGCTGCTCATAAACATGACAAAGGGAAAGAATTTGCGCGTCATTTCATTGTAGCGATACAAGTCTCTATCCTCGGCCAAGAAGCCAAAGGCAGCCCCGAAGCCGAGCTCGCTAATGACATCGAGGGCAAAGTAGTTGCACTTGAGAGCCAGGTCCATGGGCCGGTACTCGGTGGCCGTGGACAGGTATTTGCACTCAATGAGGCGGACAAGGGCGGCGATTTGCTTGTCGACACCGGGCTCGAAGCCGCCCATGTCTCGGCCCGAGTACTGCCCAAGAGGTCAGACTTGGCGATGGAGAGAGGCTTTTGCTTTGCTCACCCCGAGGCCCATCTTGCTCTTGAGCTCCTTGTGAACAATGTCGTCTGTCATGGAAAAGATGTTGTCCACGTCGGGGTTGATGCGCACGGCCTTGTAGTAGGGTCCTCGCGTGTACTCGCTCCGTGCTGCAGACATGTGGCGAATGACGTCTGGGTCACTGACCATGAGCATGTTGGGGCCTGTTCGGACAATGGGGCCTGTTTTATCACAAGTTAGCGACTAATCCCGAGGGAGTTGTATACTGTTGGACTGCTACGAGATACCATATGTCTTTTTGAGGTCAAGCAAGCCGTAGTGCATTCGGCCGCTGTACATTTTCCTTGCCATGACGAGATTGGTAAAGCCCATGAGCTTTGGCCCAGGAACATGAGCCAGGCGATAATAGCCCTTGACACGCGTTGCCGCCAGTATGAGCGCCGCCAGGACAGCAGCTATAAACACGGTGCCTGTCAACATGCCGGGAGACAAGACTACCGAGGAGATTGCGTGTACAAGTGCCATTGTGTCGGTATATTCTCCAAGAGATGCAACAAGACGCTCAACTCAAGGAGCACACGCAACAGTCCTTGCTAGACTATTTATCCTCTCTCATCCGTCTGGTCCTGCTCTGCCCCCAATCATTATGGCGTTGCTCGAATGATTACAGGAGCTTGCATATTCCTCCATTGGCCTCCCTTGTTCTTTTGCCCTTCTCCCCCGCTTCTGCTGATTGCCTGACTCGTCACATGCAGACATGGAGAACCGAATTCCAAAGACTATGGAACACGGGGACCAGGCTAGGATATAGAGCAAAGAGTCGTATCATATGTGGATAGAAACAAGTCGTCTGGGGGCTCCGACGAATATCGCCAGCGCAGTCTCACTGGTGGCCAAGTAAAAGCTGCCGTCTCGGCCGTCTTGCAAGCAAAGTCTGCCTCTTCTTCGTCTCCTGTCTCTAATGCCTCCATTGTTGCAAAGTCTGTGGGAGATGAATTTTAGCCAGAGACACCAGCTGTACAGCATCCAAGGCCGTTTGAACAAAACAGACACGGAATTACCTGGTACACATGGGTAGCCACGTTGATGCCGCCCACGACAAGCAGTGGACACGGCCACGAGCCTGGTGGCACAGACGGTAGATCTGCATGCTCATGCCACAATGCTCCGGTTCTTGGGACATGGAAATGGCTTGCCGCTTCTGATTACTTGCATCCCGCGAGGCTGCGACAGGCGCTGCTGATCGCCAGCAAGACACCGCGGGCCGGACATGTCGTCTGGGGTCTTGATGACAAGACGGTGAAACATGGGAAGAGAAGACGGGTGAGGAACCAAATCTTGAGTGGCGCCAAAGCCATGGGGCTCTCCTCGATGGGTAAAAAAGGTGTTTGCTCCTTGCAAAGTTTTCAAAAATGTTTTGATTCGCTCAATTCGATCCTGACAGTACATGTATGTAATGTCACATGGTGATGGTCTAGGGATATGCACATGACGGTGAAAAAGGTTACGCTCAAAATTTGCAAAGCATGGCCCGTAAATTGAACCAAGGATGCATCGTGAACCCCATGTATATAGAAGCAAGATTCTGTAATATGCTGCATCAATAGTCTTTATAGCTGGGAGATTTTATAGCGCTCACCTCTGCCATCAAGACCAGCTTTATTTGCCGTCCCCAAGCGTTACTCGACAATGCCTGGACAATAGGCCTCGAGCCATTGACCTTTTTTGTTGTGGGTGGCTCGGTGTTGATGAAAAAAAGAAAAAAGAAAAAAGAAAAAAAAAATTGCTGTTTCCATGCAGTCAGTTCAACTCTTGCTGGTGGATGAATGCAAAGTAATGATGCCGTCACAAAAAGTATCAAGCCGCAACCCAACTCTCTTCCAGCTCAGGTACAAGAAATGAGAAGAAAAATACTCTATTTTTTTCGACTTCTTGGTTGGGCAACAACGCGTCATTAACTCTAAATCACAGACTAAAAGCAGGCAGCTGAGATGGGCGCCTGCCACTGCCTCGCTCGACAAGGTCGCACCTTCCCCTGCATGTACTTGTAGATGGCTGCTTCCTTGCGCACCAACACCACGCTGGCAAGAGCGGAACTAACAAGGGGCTTTTGCCTTCCCAAACCCAAACAGATGGTGCCAGGCTAGGACATGTCGAGCAGCTTCTCCTCTAGGCCTTGGCCTCTTGACTACACTCTTTACAACAACAGTCTTCAAAACACTCGTCTTCAAAACACTCGTCTTCAAAACTCTCCTCACTGGCTTGGTCGTCATTTGAATTTGGGATAGCTCGACCAAGATGTCGGTATACCATGGCGGACCAGGTTGGTACGTCACACCAAACACGCCCGAAAACGCACGGCACATTCACGGCCGCCCACGATCGGATCGCTGGGCCGATTCCTCGCCCTCGCTCGACAATGCAGTCTTGCAGCCTGCTAGGACTGAGAGGGCGAGACAGTCTGGCCAGAGTGCCGGCGACGGGCAGTCTGGAGACAGGCCAGAGAGGACGCCTGCCCAAGAAGCCAGGGCTCGGGCATACATGGAGGCGGCAGAGCGTCGAATGGAAGCTCGTGAGACGCAATGCTGTGCGCCTTACTTGGGCCAGTATGACGAGGAAGTGGAGAGGTGGGTGAGGCAAGAGGAGGAGCGGACCATGAAGCAAAAGGAGCAGCAAAGGAAGCGCGAGGAAAAGGAAAGGAAGCGCAAGCAACAGAGGAGGGACCAGATTAGCATGCAGCGCAGGCAAAAGGCAAACTCCAAAGCCATGCCTCGCAGAATATCGGAACGACGCCAAGCATTTAGTACCAAGCGCTTTTTTGCCTTTTTCCGCCGCCTGCTCTGTCTCTGGCCTGAAGAGCCCGATAGCCGTGGCCGGAGCCCAAGCAAGCGTTCTGTTGCACCGCCAGACTCATGCAACCATGGCGACGCATGTCAAGTCGACCAGTGCCGGCTCGCGAGCCCTCAAGAAAACCCTTGTTCCTCGTCGAATGCACCAATCTCTAAGAGCCAGCCACGCCCGACGACTTGTCAGATGACTCGGCCTCCCTGGTCAGTTTTGCAAGAATTGAGACGAGGAATTCCTTGCTCGGAAACTCCATTGTCCAGCTCGACACGTGCGAGGCACGGCAGCGGTAGCAGCTCTCATGACTTGCTCGAACCATTGCACTACGGGCATGAGGGAATCAATGGTGTCGTTACCACAAGCACATGAGAAGAATAATCTGGGACAAGGTTGAAGAGCTCACAGCGACGGACATTGAGTATTGTGTCTTGTTTATTTTCTTTTTTGGGTAGTGGAATATGCCTGAGCGCCAATGGATAGGAGCTTGTCTTGATGACAATAAAGGCCGAGTAGAGTGGGGATTCGGTACGAGCAGAGGGCATATAGCGACACTTTATTTGCCGCAAAATAAATACAAGATTAACAAGAAGAGTTTCTGGGGTCTAGACTGTTTTGCAGACGTGGCCCAATGGACTCGTTTTGTGTAAAGGGCTCTGTACAAAGGGCACAGGCTCTTGTCACGGGGCAAACATGGGCTCATCGAGCAAAGCTTCATTGTTGATGAAGCGATGCTTCCATCCACTGCAGGCTACTACAACCATGGCTTTGGCGACGCGAGACGGATCCATGGCGCGCTTGCAGAGCCTGCTCATACCAGCAAAGAGGGGCGACAAGACTTCAGCTGGTCTTCGTGTAGGCGCAGAGGCAGAGGGCAATGGCGAAGAAGCATGTTGGCCAGACTCTAGGCTCAAGGGCCGCAGCATGTAGGCCTCGAACCTGCCGTGGCTCATGTCGGCGACTTGGCAGAGGCCTCGTTCCGCCTCGGCGGCGAAGCGGCGAAGACTATTGACGAGGAGCAGGGTCATTCTGCTGCTGCTGGCATGTCTGGTGCTGCAAAAAACGAAGCGAAACTTTGCTCCATTGGGCGTCTTGTCGGCGAGGCTGTGGGAGAGATTCTGGGCAGCTGTAATGGAGAGGCCAATGGTGATGTGGCGGAGTGTCTCCTTGTCATGGTCGGCCTGGTGCACGTGGCCAATGGCCCTGAGGGGAGCTTCATCAGTCAAAGCATTTAGATATTTTTTCCTTGTCTGTTTCTGACTTGAGCAAGTGCCAGCGGTGACGGAGTGGACGAGCAGCACTTTTTCTTTTTTCTTCTTTTTTCTTCTTTTTTCTCTTTCTTTCTCTTGTTTGTGCAAAAAAAAAAAAAAAAAAAAAAGGCCGTCTCACCACAAACACGCCTCTGCTCCGTGCAAGCTCTGCAGCAAGGCATCGGGATAGCGACCAAAGTCGTGGTGCATGACAACCTGCACCTTGGGATGGCTCTCGACATGGCCCGCGACGGCTCTGCGCGTCAAGATGACGACGCTGGTAATGTCTGCGTGGTCGAGGCAGTGCTGGACAATGAAGCGGCCGAGGTTGCCCGTGGCGCCTGTGACGATGACTTTCATTGAGAGAGTAGCGTCTTGTTGGGTAGAGGAGGAGGACAGGCAGAGAACGGAAATACTATAGAGCGTAGATGCTATAGAGCCCAACTATTGTAAAGCGTGGCTGTTGTAGAGCGTGCATGTATAGAGCTTCAAAGGCGTCAGTCAACAAGAGGCCAAGACGATGGGCAGCACATTTCCATGCCGGCTGCTTTGCACCCCCCTCCAGCATCTGCTCCACGTCAATATAAAGCAGCGCCTAGACTCTGCTCGCGGAAGCCAGAGAGGCAAGACCAGGAGACAAATAGGCACGCGGCCTTTGCTGCAGCCAAGCCACACCATGCCCATGATGCTTGACCGGCCGTCTTCGCAGTCTTGGCCGGGAGCCCGCCTCGTCGAGTCGAATCGTCTTGTCCACTCTGCCCATGTCGTACCGTCTGTGGTCCGTTGCAGTGCGCGCCTTGGCAACCGACTGCAGCATAAGCCAAGTGACAGGGAGGCTAGTGGCCGCTCACCTCTATAAATCTCTCCATTGCCTTTGTCTCGCCTTTGTCTCTTTTATTTATTTATTTATTTTTCTTGTTTGCCCGCGTAACAGCTCCTGGGTGCGGCCCCGACTCTGTGCAATCAAGGCTTTTTTAATAAAAACCGTACTCTTTTTTTAAAAAAAAGGGTGTCAGACGAGCATCGACATGCTTCTTTGACTTGGGTGG
>NJET01000167.1:0-24415 GCA_002591415.1 Ophiocordyceps australis | reverse complement strand
GGCTGTCGAGACGCTTCTTCGACTTGGGTGGCTGTCGAGACGCTTCCCCGTCGTCATGTTGCCGTCTTATAAGCCGCAACGACATGGGCACATGGCATCAAATGCCCTCCATGGCGCAGACCGAGGCCAGGCCGACGGACAGACTAGCTAGTAGGTAAGCCCCTCGAGGCTTATAGCCGACGGCGGTTACCCGGTGCCGCGCCCATGTTTTCTCTGGCCAGCCGGGAACTTGCTCCCTCCCTCCTCTCTGGGCTGCATCCTTTTGGCAGCTGCTGCCATGCCAGGAGCGGCATACGTCAGAGTTACAGAGTGGGAAAATTTTTTTGGCACAAGATGGCTTGCGAGTGCAGCACTCTAGGCCCATGTGGTACTATTATATCCAACTGCAAGCCTATCAAACGCCAACCCTTGCCATGTCTAGGCAGCAATTGTATGCCATCCATGGCCCTGCATTGTTGTTCCCATTACGTCTGTGCATCCAACAGACAGCCCCTGTCAATTTGCGCCTTGATGTATTAATCCCTGGCCTGCTTTTGGCGCCGCCTAGTCTGCACATCTCATTGCGTCAAGGATATTGCTATTGAGTAAGACTTGAAGCCTGTGCCCGGCATGCGGAGAGGAGGTAGGCGGGTGGGCAAGCCGTGTGCATGCATATATGTATGTAGACAAGAGAAAAAAGCCTAGAGAGCCAGCAGGCACACGCGGAGCCCATGGATACGCCTCGACGCCTCCATGGCGGAGGTGCAGCCATGGGTCAGGCATTGCTGTTGCAGAAGCCATTGTGCTCGGGCGTCCAGGCCAGCACCATCTTGTTAAACTTTTCCACCTGGGCAGGCTCGGTGGCCCAGGTAGTAAGGAGGCGAATAACGCCCCAGCCGGCATCGTGCTTTTCCCACAGGTAAAAGAGGAAATGGTGCTGCAGCATCTTGATGAGGCCCAAGGGCAGAATGGCAAAGACTTGGTTCGTCTCGGTGGCGGCATGCAGGACAAAGCCAGCGCCGAGAATGGAGCGCGAGAGCTTGTCGGCAGCAGCATTGGCGTCGCGGGCCAGGTCAAAGTAGAGGTGGTGGCGGAAGAGCTGGGCAAACTCGACGCCCATGACGCGGCTCTTGGCCAGCAGCGAGCCGTGCTGCTTGACGTAAAAGTCGTAGTCGAGGGCCAGGCTCGGGTCCTTGACCACGACAGCCTCGCCCAGCAGGGCGCCATTCTTTGTTCCGCCAATCCAGAAAATGTCAGTCAGACGCAACACGTCGGGCAGAGACACGTCATTGACGGCCGACGTGAGAGCAGCGCCCAGCCGAGCGCCGTCCATGAAGAGCAGCAGGCGGCGCTCGTCGCACAGGCGGCGCAGGGCGCGCAGCTCGTGGGCAGAGTAGACGGTGCCAATTTCGGTGGCATTGGAAATGTACACCAGGCGAGGCCGCGCCATGTGCGGGTAGTGCCAGTTCTCGTCGAGCGCCTTGATAATGGCGTCGGGCGTCAGCTTGCCATTGACGGGCGGCGCATTGATAATCTTGTGGCCCGTTGCCTCGACGGCTCCCGTCTCGCGCGTCACAATGTGCGCAGAGCTGGCGGCAATGACTGCCTCGTGAGGCCGCAGACAGGCCGCAATGGAAATGGCATTGGCCGATGTCCCGCCCGGCACAAAAAATATGCCCACGTCGCCTGCATCGTCGCCCAAGTGCCGGCGAATATGCCCTCGAGCCTCGGCGCTGTAGCGATCCTTGCCATAGCCGGCTTCTTGCGTGCCGTTGCTGGCCACGAGCGCCTCGAGCACCTCGGGATGTGCGCCCTCGCCATAGTCGTCTAGAAAGCTGTATCTCGGCTTGGGGCAGTAGTCGCCGTTGGAGAGGCTGGCGTTGGGCATGGTCGATAGTGGCAAAAGGGCACGAGGAAGCGGCGGCAAGAGAGAAAAGAGGCCACAGTAGTAGACAAGAGTCGAGACTCTACAAAGACGAGACTCTAGCGAGACGAGACGCTATAGAGACAAGACTCTAGCGAGACGAGACGCTATAGAGACGAGACGCTATAGAGACAAGACTCTATAGAGACGAGACGCGATAGAGACAAGACGCTCTAGAGACTGGCAGTAGTGGTGCAAGCAAGGCGCCAACCTACCTACCCCGACCTCGACACACAGCGACAGACAACTCGTGCTCGCCGTCGACACGGCCATCAATTTGAAATCACAGCTGCCTGGCCCGCCAGATGCCGACACAGGCCGCATTAAAAAGCTTGTCAGGCCTGCACTCTGATTTGCCCTTGGGCCCTGCTAGCAGCAAACCTTCTTGGCCCACGATGGTCCCCACCAGCGCACAATAAGCCGCAACGCAAATAGTAGTAGTAGTAGTACTGACTGTAATAGCAGCAGCCCAGTAGTACTAGTAGTCAGTCTTCGCTGTGCTTGTCCTGTGCTCATGTCCTGTATGTACTCTCATCATCTTGGTCTCCTGCTCTCTCTTCTCTCCTCTCCTGCCGCCGCATCCTCAGCTTCGGCTTCACGCATGCGCAACTCGACTGCCTTCCAGTTCCTCTGCCGCATTCTTGCTGCGCGTTTTGCCCTGCTTGCCGTACAGGCTGCTCTCGCCTCCCAGCGACTCGACCGCTGCGCCGCTGTTTTTCTTGCTCTGCTCGCTCGTATCTGCTCGCCCCTCTGCCATCAGCCGCCGCCACTTTGCATGCGCCTCTCCAGTCGTGCCCTTACTTGGATTCGAAATGTTGGCCTTGTGACCTTGAATCGTCTTGGACACGTCTTCGCGGCCCTGTGTAATTTCTTGCATGTCGCTCCACATGCAAGCGCCCTCCATTTTGCACCCTTTGATGTTTGCAGTATCAGTATCAGTAGCGCTGCTATCTACTACTAGGTCGACATAAAAAAAATCTTGAATTTGCCACCTAGATTTGTCCTTTTTAAATGCAGCTGGCTCCGCCCTGCCTTGTTCATCACTCATTTTGGCGTCATGCGGCTCTCTTGACATTGCACCGCCACAGACAAAGGTCGCATCGACAGCCATCGGCACACAGAGTAGCAGGCGCCCTTTTCAGCTCCCCAATTCAAGGCAGCTTCTCTTGTTGGCAATGTAACACAGCCTGGCTAGTCTTTTCGTCTCAAGTGACGTGCTGCCACAACAGCACGCTTGTTATGCAGCCATGACCATGCTCGTGTCGCGGATCCTCGCTGCTAGCTGGCCAACAAACATCCAGGCTGCGCGCCCAAGGTCAACGCTTGCACCGCCCAGCTTGACTACTTTGAGTCGCGACTGCGCCAGGACAAACGCGCTGCACGCTACTTGCACCACCCTCACGCTTGGGTGGAACAAGTTGAGCGCCAAGTGATGGTCCAAGTAGCGAGCCAGCGCCTCTGTGAAGGCATGTTTGGCAGCGTCTGCGCTCTCAACTGCGCTCTCATCTGCTCTCCATCCCCATCCGTCGTCTGTATTGTTGCCCGCTAGTCTTCGCCGTTCTCGTGCGTCGCCTTGCCAAGAGGCCGATGCATCTGCTCGGTACGGTCCCTCCGTCTGTCCGGCGGCGAGGAAGCGTTGGAGATCGGCTGACGAGATTGCCACTTCCAGAATTCTGAGACCGGCTTCACGCTCTTCGCCGTCCGTCTCCGGACCTGGCGCCGAGGGCCTGCCGTCACGCCCCGGAGGTAAATTGAATGAAAGTTTCAGACTGAAATCCGGGCCTTTGCTAGCAAGGCCTATCGTGTTGATCCAGCCCTCCCAAACGTTGAGAAGCGTCTTGGTGCCGAGGCATAGCTGATTGACACGACAATCAAACGTTGTAGACAGCCACTCGCCCACCACGCCTTTGAGTGGCTGCGGCATGCGCAGTAGAAGCAAAGGGAGGTGAAGAAAATGGTCGTCATTGACCTTGAGCTGAGGTTCCGTAGCCCAGGCAGGCCGCTTTTCTGGAGCACCACTTGCCAGGCCTGGCATCAATAATGCCGCAAAGGCTGCATTTTCGTGCTGTATCGCAATCCACAGCCCTCTCTGCTGCACCCATTCCAAATCTTCCTCTCCAGCATCTGTCGCGGCTTGGCCCAAGACATTCTCGGGCTGGAACCAGCCAATAGTCACGGCCCGCAACGTGCCTACCTGACCAGCTGATGTGTCTGTAGCCTCCAGTCCAATCTGAATACCGCGAACAACATCTCCTACCAGGGTGTCGCGAAGACGGTGTGCTAAGCTGTCGAGGCGGGCATCGGTTAATGGCTCGGGGCCAATGTAGAGAGGCGACACGCGGTGTGTGGAAAAAGTAGTATTGAAAAACGGAGGAATGTTGGCCTCTTCTGTCTCTGCCGTGATGGAGTCATGCCCTGCTCGTGGCTTGCGCTGAGCCATGATCTGGCGCGTCGACGCTGCCAACGCGACACGATGCTATCCTGACGCGTCTGTCGTCAATTACCGACCCTACATGCATTACAAGGCTTGCTGTGGTGAATGACTAAGCAACATTCAAGACATGTAAAGACATGTTGGCGTCCATTCAGTTTCTATCAAATATCTAGATTCCTTGCACATTTATTTCTGAGAGACTACTCGTTGCAGTTTTGCCCCCTAGTATTTTGGCCTCGTCCGTAGGCAAAGTAGTAGCCAAGCCTGGGCCATCCAAGCCGAGGACCAGGAGCTTTTGAGAATGATGGAAACAGCAGGCAGGCTATGCAGTAATAATAGCAATTGTAGTCACACAAAGCAAAAACTCAGCCGCTGCGGTTTATGCACCTACGCTGAATCCAAACGAGCCGTCAAAAACATCAAGCTTCTTGACATCGGTGCCGCCGCGAAGAGCAAGGAGAATATCGATTGAAGGCACCTTTTCAGCCGGGTAAAAGAGCAGGAGATTGTCCATGTCCTCATTGGTGAAATTGCACATATCCTCCCATCTGTAGGCGTCGCTAACCTTGGACATCCTAGCAACGGCCAACCATGTCAGTGTCTTGGAAAAGTACCACATATTACCCTGCCTTGCAACTGACCAGCGCATCCGCTTGGGGCTGTCGTCGACATTGGGCGCCACCTTGCGCAGCTTGGCCCTCAGCTCGCCAATCGACTCTATGGCGTTTCCCGCATTTTTCGGCAGCTGTGCCGCGATGAAGCGTCGTATCGAAGCTGCCAGCCTGGGGCCCTTGCCGTTTGTGCTGACCATGACTTGCAGCGGTCCGTCCCGATAGACGCTGCCAAAGTAAAAGTCACACTCGGACGGCACGTCTGCGATATTTGCAGCAATCTTGCGCTCCTTGCACAGCTTCCAAATGGCGGTTGAGGCGGCTGGGTCGTCGACAGCCACCAGCACCATGTCGGCGCCGTCGAGATCTGACGGCTCAAAGAGCCGGTCTACATGGCTGACTTGGTTCTGCGATACGCGGTATGCGACCTCGTCGTTGAGTCCCGAGGCTGGACATAGCACAGTGACTTTGGCATCGGCGTTGAGGCAGTTGAGGATGCGGCCGGCGGCGACCTGTAAGTTGTGGTTAGCTTTGCAATCATCACGAGTGCATCGTTGCATCGACACACTTCACCGCCTCCAACAACAATGACTCGCTTGTCCTTGATCTGCCATGCGAGGATCAGGCTGCCGCCGGGCTGCACCTCGGGAAACAGCTGAGCCATGGCGGTTTGTAGCTTCAACTTCAAGTTAGGTTAGATATAGTAGTAGCTTCTTGGCCAAGTACTCTGTAAACTGCTGTTAGCTGAGCCTAAAACAGGACCTAGACCTGACACAGCCTTGAGATTGGGAGGTGCAGGGAAGCAGCCGGGGCGGCGGGCTAGGATGCTACTTTACCCCACACTCAGCTTGCGCTGTCTGCACGAGTTCCCTGCTAACACAGGCCTGTCATGGCGGAGGGCGCCGAGAAATTACTAGTAGGAGCAATTATTAGGAGCAAATGCTAGGAGCAATTATTAGGAGCAGTTCTTAGAGGCAGTTGGCCTGGCAGCTTTTCAAGTCGACCTCGGAATGACAGTGGATTGCATCCATCCATGCCATCACCATTTGCCATGCAACAACACCTGTTGTGCTGCGTCACATCGTCGACTGCTGCTGCCATTCGCCATTTCTGGGTCTGATGCTGCAGGTCCAAGCAGCCGTCGCCTCGCCTCGCCTCGTCGTGCACAGTCGGCCCAGCAGTCTCTACGCCCGCCCCCTCCTACCCTTGCATCTCGTGCCTTTGAATCCGACAGCCTGCTGGGCCCGTGGCAGTCGAGAGCCGACGCGCCATGTCTGGCCGGAGGCTCGGGGGCGGCCGCATCCTCGGCAGCGGCAAAGGCCTGGCGCCGCCGATATCGACTCCGTCGGCTGCCCCCCGAGCTCGCAGTCCCTTTGCGCCGTCGGATAGCTCCGTTTCCCTCGGCTCGCACTCGCTTTCGCCGCCTGTCAGCATCTCTCTTACCGACCCGGGTCCGGACATTGGCTCCAGCGTCAGTCTGGGCACTCAGGCCAAGGGTACCGCTGCCCCGTCGACGGACCTCGTCTGTCCCATTTGTAACGAGGAAATGGCATGTGTTGCTCGCTTGCATGGCTGCGGCGTCGTGCTGACCTGATGCTCGCAGGTGACGCTGTTGCAGCTCAATCGCCATATTGACGACAATCACCAGGAGCTGCCTGAGCATGAGCAGAACGAAGTCAACACGTGGTTCGACAAGCAAGTCCTCAAGGCCAAGCGTTTCCAGCCCCTGTCTCTCATCAACCAGAAGCTTCGGGGACTAGACGTATTCGAGTCCAACGAGTCCAATATTCTTTCCTCGACGTCTCAAGCTGGGGCGAGCACCAGACTGGGAGCCGACAACTTTGCCGACCCGGATGAATTCATCACAAGAAGCCATTGGCAGCGATCCACGAGCTCCGATCGATGCACAGATCCCACCTGCGGCAAGAGCCTGGGCTCCATTAATGGCAGCATCAACTGTCGAAAATGCGGCAAGTTGTTCTGCGAAGAACACACCATGTATCAAATGAAACTCAGCAGAAGCGCCAACCACGAGCCTGTCAGGGGCTACTGGTCCCGCGTCTGCGAGACTTGCTACAAATCCAGAGAGGGCTACAATGACCACACTGGCGTCTCAGTCGACCACACAGCCATGTTTACGGAGTTGAGACGAAAAAGGGTAGAGCGACAAAAGCTGGAAGTATCACGGCTTGAAAAGCGCTTGAGCAAGCTGACCAATCTTTTGGCCGACGCTCCAACCACCTTGGCCACTTCAAACGGGGGCTCACTCTTGGCACCCGTCTCGTCATTTATGGGCCAAAAAGACGGCCGTAAATTACTTGAGCAATCCGTCGTGACGTGGGAGGAGGATGAAGCGGTATCAAAGTGCCCCTTTTGTCAGCAAGAGTTTGGTTCCTGGACATTTCGGCGCCACCATTGCCGCATATGCGGCCGTGTCGTGTGCGCAGACCCTCTTACAGCCTGCTCGTCTGAAATCAGCTTAAACATCAAGAGCCGTGAGTTTGACTTTGATGATTCAGTCAAGACGACACTAACTCGCCCCAGCCCCAAGCCCCAGGACCGAAAAGGCATTGACCAATGGAGAGAGCGATCAACTACACGTCAACATTAGGATGTGTAGGGAATGCAATCATACAGTTTTCTCCTATCGAGATTTTGCCGCCTCGCTGCTTTACAAACCTCCAGATCAGCGAGCATACGAGACTTTGTGCCAATTCGAGCGCGGCATTCGTCTACTCCTGCCCTCGTTTCACCGCGTTCTCATGGCTCTACAACCCAGCAGATTGAGCAATGGAGAAACAGATTTGAGCAAGCCGCCTCCAACGCACGCGCAGATTCAAGAAGCAGCCAAAATACGGAAACGCCTGATTGACAGTTTTGGCAAATATGGCGCTGCGGCAAAGAGGATGCGCAATCTCCAGACGGACAAGCCGTCTCAAAAGAGACTACAAGAAGCCGTCTACACCTATGCCAGCGGCTTTTTGCACACAAACATGCTACCACTCAAGAGCCTGCCACAGATGCTGCGCGCACGTTCGACAGCCTCTCCCATGGGACGCTACATCTCCACGCCGACTCACTCAGCCTCAAATTTGCGGCACACGGAGCTTGCCAACTCGGACGTGGACTCGCAAGCGCCCAGCGACGAGGCCAGCACCGTTGTCAGCCAGCTTGAGTCGGAAGAAAAGGAGCTCAAGGAGCGCTTGGCAGTGCTCCAGGAACAAAAGTTCTTGGTGCAAGACATGATGCGCATGGCCACGGGCGCGCGTCGCTTTGAAGAGGCGAGTGCCCTTTCGCGCAACATCAAGGAGCTCGAGGGCGAGATTGATGAGCTGAGCTCAAGGGTGGACCAAGTCGAGCAAAGGTGGGAGGGCGTCTATGGTAATGGCACCACACCTGCTTGAGACTGGCAAAACGAGCAATATTTTCCCAATGGCCGTGGGGGGCTTTTGGTAGATACTATGGACTTTTTACTGCTGCTTCGCATCGCATGGCGTTTGGGGTTTCGAGAGGCCTTTTAATCCCTTTTGGGGGGGGAAACAGTCTTGGATTCTGGCTAGATTTGGGGCAGGCCGCCCGTCTCGCGTCTCTCGAATTTGGGACAGGCAGAGGAGTGTGAAATTTGTCATGACATGTCGCAAGGCTTGGTAACACTTATCCAGTCATGGCTCTACAACAAAAAAAAAACGCATAGCAGCCAAGGGCTATAGACTGTTGATTTTGATCTTTTGTGCACGCTGGAATGAATCCTTGCAGCATGTGCCTCATCTAACCATAAATTGTAAGCCATTCGAATAACATGCTTGCTCTACCCAGAGCGCCTTTTTTTTTCAGCCACCAGCGTCCAGCCCCATGGATATGTAAGGAGCCGGCATAAGAGGGGATGATAATCAAAAATCCAAATCGCACATGGGTTTGTACACGGACGCGTCTAGAGCGCCCCGCCAAATTCTTGCCTCACAAAACAAAAGAAAAAAAACCGACTTGTCCAAAGGCAGATTAAGAGCTCCAGACATGAGAGGGACCCAAGCACGGCGACTTGAATCTAGTCGACCGGGCCATCAATGCCACCGAGAAAGCGCCTTACCCTCCCGATATCAAGCTCCTCTCCCTCGCTGCGCACAGCCTTGAGCAGGCCGTCCACCATGGCATCCACATCGCTGTCCTGCACGCCGGTGCACAGGGCAACGACGCGGCGGTACTTAACTTCGACCTCGCGGCTCCGGCCCTTGAGCGCATGCACCATTTTGCGCATATAGTCGCGCCGGCCCTCAATGGCGCGGATGCGGGCTCGCAGCACCGCGGGCGGCGGCAGCATGCCTCGACTGCCCACTTGCCCTTCGGCTGCCGATGCATCAACAGCCTCGAGCATGGCAACGAGCTCAGTCTCCCAGGACGAACTCGGCTGGGAGGCGGCAGATTGCTCATTAATGCGAATCTGGTCGTCTTCGCGCGCGTGGGCCAGGTTGGCTATTTTTTGTCGCGCCAGCTGCTGCTTCTTGAGCGTCGCCATCAGGCTTTCCACCGTCTTTTTAGCTTCGCCCAATTGGCCAGACGTTGATCTGAGTGTGGCATGAAGAGTGTCCAGAGAGGCTTGCTTGTCCTTGAGCTCTTGCTGGAAGCTCGCGCCAGTATCTTCCAGGAGGCGCGTGATTGCTATGCTCTCTAGTCAGCGTGGCAACAATACACGTCAACTCGGCGGGCATGCTTACACGTCATAATATCGTCATTCTTGTCGCTAGAACGCTGGCTAATGCCTGAGACGCCATTGACCTCTTCCGCAGCCTGGCCACTGATGCGACCGTCGCTTTCGTCCTTGCCTATGCCGAAATCTGAAGGTCGGAGGCCAACGCGGTTGGCAATCTCGGGATCAGCGCTTACTTCCAGCAGCTGAGAAATGATGCTGCGGTTGCCGATCCTCGAAGCAATATTGAGGGCGGTATCGCCCGAAGCATCCTGGGCATTGACAATTTCCGACATGAAGCGCGCGATGCCCATCTTAGGAGCCATCGTCGACATGGTGCCGGAAAAAGTTCCATTTGCCTGTTCAGGCTGGCTGTTTGGAGCACTGCCCTGTCGAACAACCCATTCAAGCAGACTCTCGAGGTAGTAACGACTGGCTGCACTGCGACCTTTGACCGCCGAAGTGACTGAAATGTGATGCAGCACAGTCCGCCCCTTGTTGTCCCGTGCTTCAATTGTGCCTCCGAGAACGTCAAGCAGATCGGGAAAGGATCCGTGGTCCATCGAGTTGGTCACAAGACAAGCTCGCATGAGTGCCGTCTCCCCCGAAGCATTGACACGCCATGGAGAAGCTCCAGCTGCGATGAGAGCGCGAAGAAGAGGCATGCGGGCCAGAGTTGCAGCCCAGTGAAGCGCCGTGTGGCTTTGTGGATCTATAGGCATGTCCAGCTCGGCGGGCGTATAGGAGTGAAGCATGCTGTACGTGGACGGATCCGAGGTCGAGGACCCTGGATCCATGAAGAGACGTATCAGCATACTTCGCTTCTCTTCTATATCGGCCGTCTCGGCAGGAGGCAGAGGAGGCAGTGTGCCATAGCCTTCTTCGGCCTGGGGAACGTCATTGGCGGCAGCTTGGCTGTTATAAATGAAGGAGTCGTTGGGCTCCGTGGGAGAGCCGACAGGGCCAGCGTTGGGGTACACATCAGCTACATGCTGGTTGTAGCTGCCATAGCTGTCAGCAGGCGTCATTGTGACTCGCTGTCTCTTGCGAGGGGGCTCGTTGTCGTGCATTGTGCCTGCGCTGCCATTCGGTGGCTGGGTCTGATAGCTACTGGTATCTGTCTGCTGTTGAGCGTATTCAGATGCAAAACTTTGCTGTGTACTATTGGGCATATGATTTTCGCTGTTTTTTTGAATAGACGGCTGGCGACTGAAGCTAGGCGGGCGAGAGGGGCCGTTGCGATTTCTTGGACCAGGTGAGTCAAAGCGGGCTTTGCTAATAGCAGCGACAGCGTGAGACGCAGTGGTGGAAATGTTTTTGAAAAATGTGCCCGACAGGCCATTTGCTCTTGAGTCGGCACTCGCATTGGCATTGTACATGCGTTTCCGCTGAGCAGCCATGGCTTGTTCTTTAGTAGGAGTGTTGAAGTCGCCTCTGCCAGCCACTCCGCCGTCCTGGCCCATGTCGTAGGTGAGCAGCGGGCGCAGCAGATCCTCAACGCCGTACTGACGGCAGACTTCGACGCCACGGTCAAAGGCAATCCAGGTGCCCTGGTACTTGCCGTAGCCCCCCTGGACTTTTTCGTGCTCGCCAGTTTGGATCTCCTTTTCCAGGATTTTTGTTCTCTTGCCCTTGTCGAGGCCAGCCACCTTTAGGATCTGAGTTGCATTGAGCCACGAGTCGTGACGACGGCGCATCACAACAACGCCATTGACTTCCATCTCGTAGAGGTCGATGCCGGAATACGACGACTAAAGTATGTTAGCAACGCTACGACTGCATGCGCCCCCGTGCGGCGTGTGGGGTACAAACCGAATATATGCCCTCAATAGACGCTGCCTTGTTAGAGCCGTGCTGAAAGGGCACCGAAGGACGCGGCTGTGACTGTGACTGGCTCATGCTAAACGACTGCTGAGACGCCTGTGACGCCGACGGCATCTTGGATGCCATCTTGCACGAGAAGCACTTGCACGGACTGGCCCCGAGTCGAAGCTCATGCACGTGCCTCAATGCAGCACCTAGGCTTCTTTGTCACGAAGCGTCCCTGTTTGCAAGACCTAGACGAGGCTACTCACTCGAGCTTGGGCAACGTTTGGAGCAAGGCAGGATATCAGTAGCTGTGCTGGGCAGTACCCGATGCGTCTTGGGGCCGATGGCGGTGAAGCCGGTCCTGTCTGACCGCCTGGATCAGCAATGGCAGATACAAGTCGATCCAGAGCCCCGAGATGCAGGCGCCGGGCCGCCACAGCACTGTTTGTGAGAGTCTTCTTGGGAAGAGGCGCCAAGAGCGCAATGGCAATCTGTGCGTGGCTGGAGCAGTTGGAGGCTGGTCGTCTGCAGCAATTGAATCCAATTAACCGAGACGTGTCGGTTTCGCGATGGCCGCGTGTTAAGACGTGACGCGTGCAGGGAGGGGAAGGCTGATGAAGTGGAGGCTGCCGACAATTTGCCGACAAGTGCCCTGCTATCTGCTAACCTACAGTTCAGGTGGCTACCCTGTTGTCTATAGGGTAGTTAAATGTAGTGCGTGCGTCATGGTGTACAGAAAAGTCCAAGAGCTTCATCGCCGCCTCGCTTGGCCCCTGTCGCCTAGCAGATACTTCTCCTCTACTCATCTACAGGCAAACCGGCTATTCCTCTAAAGGCGTCTTCATTGCCCTGCTTGGGCTTGGGCTTCGCCATGCCTCCCATGCCCGCCCCGCGACAGCCCATGCCAGTTCATCTTTCGGTCGCTCAACTCTATCGCCATCTCTTGCGCGAGTGCTCCTACCTGCCCCCGGCATGTCGGCCAACAATCGCAGCGGCAGTCAAGGATCGATTTGACCGCAACCGGGTCTTTGACTTCCGCCGCGTACACCATATCAAGGTCGGCCGTCGTGCCCTGAGAGCTCTTAGATCTGCCAATAGCGGGGACAAGGATGCAATGACCAAAGTCATGTTACTGGCGTTTGGCAGAATGGGCTTTCGCAGACGAGAGATTATAGCCGAGTTTGTCAAGTCTGAGGGCCCCCAAAACACGGAAGCTCTAGAGGCCGCCTTGACCAAATCTGATGGCTCGTCATGCGACTCTGCAGAACATGGCTCCATGGGCGACTCTGCAGAACATGGCTCGTTGGGCGACTCCCCAAAACGTAAAAGGAAAAAAGGTCACCACGTGGATAAATGGGACAAAGAAAAAGTCGTGCAGATAGCAACGTCACAGAAAAGACAACAAGGACTGACCAAGTTGACAACCTCGTGGGTGTCGGCAATATACAAGGGCCTCTCTCTGGATGCCGATGTGCCGGTAAAGACAATATGGGACAAACCCCCGTGCGCAAGTCTGGTCAAGACCAAGATGGACTCTGCATTGATAAGAATGGGCGACAAAGCAATGGCTCCTCTCCCCAAGGGCGAATGGGACCTGCTCGGCCGACTAAGTCGGGGTGCTCAACTTGAGGCAGAATGGGCTATTCCTCAGCGAAGATTGGCCGCCAAGCCTCTCACTGACCAAGACCAAGAAGTCGCCCCGGGCAGTTTGGATTGGATAGCTCATGCGATGAAGCCTGCAGCGGTGGCTGAGAAAGAGAGGAAGCCTTCACTTGAACGGCGCTACGGCCTCAGGGACCATGGTCCTCACGCACCCTCATTACACAGTTCGGAAATCTCGCCCAGGTGGTTTCAAAGGGCCTATAATCGAGTCTGGCAGATGACACCAACGACGCAGCAAGACCCAAATACGCTCAAAAACTCTTTCAAGTGGGGATTGCCCATCTCAAAGCTGGTTCCACCGTCGAAAATTCAGCTTCAGTTTTTCAAGGGTGTAAATGAAAAGGGCGTCGGGCCTAGAAAGTCAGGGAAATGACTCTGCAAGGACTAATCGAGGGCATGAGCAAGCTTGTCCAGCTCGAGGCCCTCAATACGCACTCCCGACCATTCGCTTTGAAGCTTGGCTCCAATGCTCTCATAGAACTTGATGCTGGGCTCGTTCCACTTGAGCACCGCCCAGTCCATCCTGCCGCCCTTGATGGCCAAGACTTGCTTGGCCAGCTCCACAAGAAGACGCTTTCCATAGCCCTTGCCGCGCTCGGACGGCTGGACAAAGAGGTCTTCGAGGTAGATGCCAGCCCTGGAACGCCAGGTGCTATAGTTGTAAAAGTACAGTGCCATTCCAACCGCCTTTCCCTCGGGAGAGCATAGGAGCAGGCAACGCGCCGGGCGCGAGGGCGAGATGGGCTCTGTGACTGGATTTGTGACGGAAAGAGATTTGTCTGTGGACGGGGCAAAGGCAATAGTATCGAGCAATGATTGGACTGTTGCCTCGACCGCGTCGGGCTGCTTTTCGTATGTTGCCAGAGCACGTATGAGCTCTAGAATCACTGGAGCGTCTAACAGAAGCATTGTATTGTCAGTGTCGGTGAGGGGATGTGAAACTGTTGCAGACTAGAGACTTACCCTCACGGCAAGCGTGGCGCACGACTACGTTGGAGGCCATTTTGTTTTACGGGCTGGGCTGAGGGATCAATTGCGTAATGGGATCAGGGCCAAGACTCAATGCCGCGGAATTGCAAATATACGGAGAAAAAAGATGTATGGAGAAAAAGGCCATCTGCCTAGAACATAGCAAGCCTGAGACGGATTCTTTTGGCCATGGCACTTGTGGCTGTGGGGCTGCAGCAGCGCGGGGTCAAAACAAGGGCTCCACTATGTCGATGCTATACAGACCGCTACAGACCGCTCATTGCCAACCGTTGGCCGCTCTGGTCCGATAAAGGTAAATATGCTTTGGTCATTGCACTCATTTGAACTTTGAACACGCAGTGTAAAAGTGGCCAAGGAAAATTATATTGGGTGTTTCGATTATACAAATTTTCTAAGACTCGACATGTGGCGTGCCGAAATGCTCCTCTCCCGTAGGCGATTCTGGCATACCCTATACAAATCAGGCCAGCCTGCCCACGATTACTGTTACCCATCAACTCTAGTTGTTGCTATTCCTCTCCCAGCTACCCGCCTGTCCCTTCTTTATTGCTCATATAATGTGGGAGAAGATTTGTTCTAAATATTTGTTGAAACATCAAGGTTCGAATCTTGGTTTTGCGCGTATAGTACGGGAGATGGAGGGCGTCGTCTAGTTGGTGACATGACATATCAATAGCACATTCCTAGGATTACAATCTCAGTATCCGTGGGCAGTTAGTAGTTGCTTTGACAAAGAAAATCTACCAGGATTTACATAAAAAAGTGCATGTGTTTGAATTGACCCCCTGTTTTTCAAAATGAAGAGAGTCATGAAGAATTCTTATTCAACAACGAATACTGTAGCACACCAAAACACATTGACATCTTGCAACTCGCACAACACGGCGTACATGGAACAAGACTTCTGTACGCTAAATAGTCATTTCCCTGCATCGGGAGTATATGGAAATGCACCAAGAGTTTTCCAGTCCAACTCACCTCTTATTCATGGCCAAGAGCCCAGCTGTGAAAACCGTGTCCCAGCCATGTCCCACACCAAGGAACAGCAGACAAGTACCCGGCGCTAAACAACCTGTGAACAGAGATGTTACTAAACGAGGCTGTGAAAACTGCCAGAATGAGAATTGTTGGTCCTCGTGAGTAACAGGCTAAGCAGCTGTTCATGAACACTTCTCAGACTGAACTTGAACAGTTTTTCCCCTGCCTGGAGGGTGTTAGTTTAAATACTTCTTCCTCGCCGCCATTGTCCTCCTGCTTCCTGTTCAATCATGAGGCAAGTCGATAGACAAAAGACTAGGACTCGACTAAGGGTCGGTGAAGGATTATGGAAACAATGACGCCAGCGAATGATGAGGCAGGAATTGAGCTGCAGTTTGGCTTGGAACTGGAGTTTGTGGCCCCTCCCGATCCATACATGAGCTTTGGCTACGCCGGGTTTATTGAGCGGGAGCTTAAAGAAGAAGCTTGCTTCTTGCGCTTTGCAAAAGTCCTAGGCGATGCTGGCTTGCCGGCAGCCTTCGGACTTTGCCTGGCGGAAACCGAGTGCGGCGACAACCCGCATAGAATCGAGGCACCTGCCGGAACACTTTTCGACAACTGGCGGGTCATTGATCCCGATACAATCGACGTCGATTACGCAAACGTTAGCAAATTTCAATATTGGCTCCTAAAAGCTGAGAGTTTGGAGTCAAAAGTGCCTCGTACGTGGATTGGAACAGAGCTCAACTCGCCAATTCTGCACCAGAGCGAAGTCCAAAGCGGCCTTCCCCATGTCAAAAGGGCCTTGAAGGCCATTTTCAACGAGTGTAAGCCACTGGGCGCTCACATCAACTCGGGCTGTGGTCTCCATGTCCATGTCAGCCCAATCTCTGGACTCACCGATATCCACGTCAAGTGTGTAGCCGCCATGCTTTTTATCATTGACAACCACCTCTTGTACGAGCTTACCAGCAGCAACCGACGAGATGAGCACTCGGCCATGAACAAGACAACATTCGCCTCCATCAACCACGGGCGTTCTGGTATCGACATTGTTAGACGTGCCTCGGCTGCCGGAATTCACGACTACCTTCCCAAGTCGCTGCTCGACCGATACGGCAGCCAGATGCGAAATCTCTGGGAAGCCGAGGGACTCTCTGATATTTCCCGAGCGGTCAAGGGAAGTTTTCAGATGAGAGGAGAGGCCAGAGCAACACTCCGTGTCAGTCTCGTAAACACCATAGGGGGCATGTCTTCGGACACTCTCGAATTTCGCCATGCCCAGGCGAGCTTCAGCCACAAGTTTGTAGGCCAGTGGACAGCTCTCATCTTGGCAATCTTCAAGGTGGCCTGTCTTCCGGCACCGAAATACAAGAGGACAATGCGCTGGCTGTTCAACATTACCAGTACCACTCCAAAGCCACAAGATGCGTGGCTGTCGCTACTACACACCATTAGAAACAGCGTCCCAGATGCTTGGGCCCAAGAAATAGATGTCCCTTATTGGGTGGAGAGGGTGCAGGAAAATAGGGTCAAGGCGGAGCCCGATGTTGGAGATGATGGAATGGCCATTATGGATGATTAGGCTCCCGGGAGATGACGACTTGTGGGCATATGATTGATTGTTTTGGGGCATCATGTCTGTTTTTGACGGATGTTTTTTTTCATATCGAGCACAGCCGTTGGGATAAGGAGAAAACAAGGTCACGATAAGATTCTAGGTATAGGGAATAAGTAAAGATGTTGGCATCAGTTTCAGAAATGCTATGCGAATAGATAATGGGACATGAAGACAAGTAATGCCTGGGCCCTGCCCTGAGAGCTATAATTTGCATCAGCTATAATAGGTAGCGGTAGTCTGGAGACATGTCGCCCAAGGCCGTCTTTTCCTCCTGCGACATGTCGAGCGCCGCATTGCGGTTGTTTTCGCGCTGCCTATTCGCCTTGTAGCAGGCAAATCCATAGATGGAGCAGGCAACAATGGCAAGGATGGTGAAGCCGAGGGAGACGGACAGACCAGGGACGAAGCGCGGCCCGTCCTTTTTCTGAAAAATGTAGACGGCAACGATGCCGCCGAGATTGCCAAATCCAACCTGCCAGGCGCTGCCAATGGAGCGACGATGATGGCCGCCGAGATTCATATTGAACCAGCAGACAACAATGGGCATGGCCGTGTAGGCGCCCATGGCGAAGAGAAAGAGAGCAGCATACTGGGCATCGCGATTGTTGTCAATGGCGAGCAGCATGGCGAAGCCGCTGATGCAGATGCAGATGGAGGCAATGGCGAAAAAGAAGCGGTGCTTGAAGCGGTCCGAGAAGTAGGCGACAATCATGGAGAGGCCAAAGGCAGCGACCCAAGGCGGCACGCTGTGAAGCTGTGTCTGGATAGGAGTGTATCCGTAGCCGCGGATGATAAAGGGAGAAAAGTAGGCGTAGCCGTAGGCGGGCACAATGAGGCCAAAGTACATGAAGCCGCCGACAATGACCTTGTAGTCGGAAAAGACGGCCGCCACGTCGGCCAGGGTGATGGGGCGGTGGCTGGCCGCCTCGCCTTGATCAATGGTCAGACGGGCCGTGACAAAGTGCTTTTCCTCGGGCGACAGCCAGCGCGACTCCTCGGGAAAGTCGGGGAGGAGAAAGAAGAAGAAGAAGCTGCAAGTGACGGTGAGGGCGCCCTCGAGGATAAAGATCCAGCGCCAGCCGCTATAGCCGCGCAGGCCGCCCATCTTGCCAATGGCAGCCGCCAAGAGGCCGCCAAAGGCACCGGCCAGAGTGGTGCTGTTGAAGAAGAAGGAATAGCGCTTCTGGGCCTCGTGGCGGCGGTACCACATGCCAATGAGGTAAAAGGCGCCAGGAAACATGCCCGTCTCAAAGAGGCCGAGGAAGAAGCGGCAGGTCAGCAGAGCGGCGTAGTTGTGCACCAGGCCCTGCATCATGGTGGTGAAGCCAAAGAGAAACATGTTGCCGGCCAGCCAGACATGGGGGCGGAAGCGCTTGAGCAAGATGTTGGAGGGGATTTCAAAGAGGCAGTAGGGCACGAAGAAGATGACGAGGGCCGTGTTGAACTTGGTGCCCGTGGTGCCGAGATTGAGGTCCTTGGAGAGGCCAAAGAGGTCTGCGTTGGAAATGTTGACGCGGTCTTTTTTTTTTGTTTGTCTCTCTCGAATCAATACACTACAAGGCAAGGGGTAGAGGGCTACCGAACCCAAGATGGACTCACCCAAAAAGGCCAGAGAATACATGATGCAGAGAAAGGGCATCACATGAAGGTCAATGCGCGTCATGAGCTTGCGCTCCGTTGTGTGAGGCGGGCAGACGGGCGCTGAGACGTCGTGGAGCACATCATGAGAGTCGTTGAGCGAGCCGCTGTGTTTGTGGTCATTAGAAGCCATTGCGACAAGGACGGATCCAAGACGAGGCACACAATGCCGAAAAGATGATGAAGAAGAAGAAGAGGAAAAGGAAAACAAGGCTAATAAAAAATATGACGACTAGCAGGATTTGCAGTAGATTACGTCCCGTCAGCACCTGGTGCTGGGATGGACAGACAAATAGGCCGGCAGTTTTATGATAACCCATCAACTAAACAGCTTGCTAGTGGATACTTGGCGCCATGGACAAAAAGCATGTTGCAGAGTTCAACGCCCGTCTCCCCCGCAGTCTTGTCCGTGCGCGTATCCGTGTAATCGACTCTTGGGTCAATTTGCCTCTCTTGTCGTCTGCTTTTATTTTTTGCTATCCCCCCCCCTCCTTTTTCTTTGGTGTTATTCAAAACTACTACTCTTCTTGTTATTCATGCCTGCAGGTGCTTGTGCAAACCTTGGAAATCTTTGGTACCATCTCCTTGCCCCAGACAACAACAGCCGCTTCTGATGCAACAACCTTCTTCCCCCACGTTCCACAACCCCACGCATTCTCTTGGCTGCAAGTCATGCAAGGAGCAGCGCAATATATCGAGAAACCCAATCCACCCGTGTCTAGCCATGACGATGCTGCCGCTGGTGCACAACAGTCATTGACGCCTTGCAACAGGCTGTAAACGTCCTTTATGGGCTGTGGCAAACCCCGGGATTGACCGGCACATGCAACGTGCATCATGCAGGCACCAGGCACCAGGCACCAGGCTTCAAACAGCTGCCATCTTTTCGCCTTGTTCGCCTTTGACACCACTACTCTATACTTGCATCTCTTGGCTGCTAATACCATTTCTTTTAGCCCGTTCTGTAAACCATTGCCATCTCATTCAACCCTCTATACTCGACTCTCATCTCCTTTAATTCTCTCTACTAGATTCCCATGTCATCTCACTCTCTGTAACCGATTCCCATCTCAGCCATTTCCCTCTACACTCAATTTCCTATCCATCTTTCTCTGCTGGCCTTTTGCTTCCCGTCCTCGTCTCTTGCCCTAGCATACACAAGCCTTTTCCTCTGCAAGTGTTGGCCCTACAACAACAAACACTCGTCCACTCAATCGTCTCGTTTGGCCAACCCAATAATCAAGGCCCTCTTTCTCACCCAGCGTAAACTGCAGCAGTTTTCTTTCTTGTGCCATGCACGCATCTACACGCCACGCTGTTTCTCCGTTTGCATTCCGTCTGCCTCAGCGGCTACCCGCAGGCCATCGCCTAGAGCTCTTTTTCCTCATTGCTATCTACCCACCTCTCTTTTACTCGTCTCATTCTTTGCCAATCCACCATTCAGTATAGTTTGCCCTTATCGTTGCCATCCGGCCCATCAAGCTCCGATGGACTACTACAACACTGGCTACAGCCATGACAGGACGGAAGCAGAGTGCGCGGGCTTCGCATGGCATCGAGCCTCGGCATCGGCGCTAGAGGGACAGCTGCCCGGACAGCTGCCCGTCGACCACAACGCAGCGCCTCACGAGTCGCAGCGCGCCGACTACTACATGTCGCCGTATGAGCTGGATGCCAGCTTGGGAGACATGCTGGGCGGCGGCCATGAGCAATACTCGCTCTCCTCCTCTCTACTCAGCCCTCACGAGCAGCCGTTCCATGACGCCTCTCACTGGCCGCTGGCCGCTCCCCTGGTCGCCGAGGAGCTGGATCCGGAGCTATTCTACTCAGACGCGCTCGATCCAGAGCTCTTTGGCCACAGCCATGACGACCACTCCCCAGCACTTATACGCGGAGCTCCCGACATGGTCTACGGCCAAGGCAATGCCATGTATGGTCAAGGCAACATGGTCTATGGCCAGGCCAACATGGTCTACGGGCATCAAGAGGAGCAGCAGGGCTCACCGCTCAGCGAGAGCGAAACATCAGTCGAGGAGGACATTCGCGACTTTTGCAGCACGCGGCAGTACCGCCTGGTCAAGCCGCGCATCAACATGCAGCAGCTCAGGCCGCACGAGCTCGAGCTGGCGCAGCAGAGCAAACGGCCGGCCACGCGGCAGTTCCAGGCCTTTTTCCACGACCTCATTGCCGCCAACCAGGCCCTCGGGGCACTGCAGAGCTTCTCGCGCAAGTCCACCAGCGAGTGCACCACGTCGCTCAACGACGACTCGTATCCCGTCACGCCCCAGCGCATCCTCGACGAGGTGCACCGCGTCTTTGACGCCATCAACGACTGGCAATACATTGTCGAGTGGAAGAGCGCGCTGAGCCGTGAGGCCAAGACGCGAGTCACTAGCGAGCTCGCTCTCGCTGCCGGCACAGCCAGACCCGACGTTGAAAGCCTGCGGCCAAGCTCCGACGTGCTGGCGCGCCTCTTGCCTGCCATTGAGGAGCAGCAGCTGCGCATCTTGGGCCAGGTGCCTACTGACCAGACCATTGAGCTGATTTCATGGGGCATCGTGGTAGATATGCCTTGACCCTCACCCAAAACATCAACTTGTTTTTCAATGAATGCTCACTGATACGCTTCCCCAGCAAGCCGCCATGACCTCTCAGCAGGGCAACACTCAGCTTCCGTACTGGTGTGAAACGGATGGTGGTTAGGAGCCATACCCTTCTTTCGCCCGACGCATGGAAGCCATTTGCTTTGCCCTTAGAGTAACTTTACCCCCTTTCTTTTTGCCCAAACAGAGCACAGACAGCAAGCTAACGGCCTTGTTTGCAGCATTCCAAACAGCTCGTCAAGTCTCTCCTCGCCGCAGGAGACGGATGGAAACTGCGCATCGTCAACTGTCCCCGCAGAGAATTCAGGGTACGTCTCCTTGAGCCCGAGCTCTCGGCCACTGGCATGCTGAGTTTGTGTCGCGTCTAGGCCAAGGGAAACAACAGAAAAGTTAATGCTGCCAAGGAGCAGCAGAGGAGGTGCGCTCTCAGAGCCATGGGGTCTGTTCGCGGAAGCGAGTAGGAAGCGTAGCTTAGAGTTTGGGCCATGTACTTTTTCTCCTTCTTTTCTTCTTCCCTTTTTAATTGCCCTCTTTATTTTATTTTTCTTTTCTTGGGGGGAGCATTACAGCCTGTGCTGGAGCTATACCAAACTTGCAAAACTTGCAAAACTTGCAACAGTCATTGTTTTTTTTTTCTACAAGAGCGGTGAGACACCAAACCAACTGGTGCTATTTTCTTGCCATGACTAGCAGCAACATGGACTCGAGGCTTCACCACTCCACCGTCCAGGCCACGGCTCAACCGACGACAACGCATGAGACTGTCTCGCCTCTTGAGATGCATCACAAGACCCCTCGAGTGCCAGAGAGCTAGCACTAGACAAAGTTTGCCTGCAATGCAACTCTGACGACGGACATATCCGCTTTCAAGCCCACGTGCATTTTGCCGGATACCACGCTGCAAGGCATCAAATACATCAGACGCCAAACGCTACGCTGTAGTCGTGGATACTCCACGGCTGATGCGCTACACAAGCCACCACCGCCGCTTTTCTGCAGCCAAGAGTGACGAGACACAAGACACTCGACCCCAGTGCAAACAACATGCGCCTCATTGTTGAAGATGACGCCAAGTCCCGCCGAGGTATCTATCCTGTAACCTTGTCCCAAAACACTCTTCCCTCCAACGCCTGCCAGTCTATATGCAGCAATCAAAACAAAACAAACCACAGCCTTTTGTACACGTTATTTTGAGCTGTCAGAATCCCACCTTGTTGTCTCCAATCCTCCCAACCGCTCCTTGACAAAGACACTTCTCTCCCAGCCATCTATTTCGCCCACCACCGTCTTTTGTACCAGCCGGTAGTGTCCCAACTTTGGTAGCAAAACGGCCCATATGGCCCAGTAGACGGCTCCAGCCAGCAGCACTCCAAAGCCCACCACACAATGGATCCAATACGGAAGGTTTTGATAGATGCTCTGCGAGCCCTCGGGAGGAATAAATGGAGCAATGACAAGGTATATGTTGCTCAAGAGGAAAAAAACGACGACGGGCATTGTCGCAGTGATGGGAGGGTACCAGCTGTACCACTCGCGGTTGCGATAAAGATGAATGAGAGCCCCAGCAACGAAAATATTGATTACGGACAGGGGGTAGGATATCAGACTGAAGACGAGCTAGTCAGCAACTACCTTGACTTGCACATGTATAGACAGACTGCCATGGCGCAAACTTACTTGAGAACAAAGTTGTAGGCATCGCCCGCCGGAGGTGCGAGAACAGTAATGACAGTCACGATATAATGCTCCGCAAGACCGGCAAGGGGCGCATTAAAGGGCCGATTGCTGGACCAGAAGCGTGAAAAGGGAAGAACGCCTTCGCGACCAAGCTCCTGAACAAGGCGCCCCTGAGAAAATATGACGCTCATGACATTGCCAAAGGCCGAAAGAGCAACAAAAACAGACAGGGCGCGCTCAGCCGACTGGCCATACATGTTACGGAAGAGGGACGCAGCCACGAGGCGCTTCGAGTCGAGAATCTCTTGCTTAGACACGGCGGCAAAGTAGGACACGTTGGCGAGCATGTAGAGGATGGAAATGGTGCCAATTGCCAAGGGCGCAGCATACTTGAGCGTCCGTGTCGGGTTCTTGGTTTCGCTCAAGGCGTAGTTTGCGTTGCTATAGCCCACAAAGCTCCAGATGACGTTGTACAAGGCCGTTACTACGCCATAGGCGCTGGCCGTGGTGCCCTCAAAGGCCTTGTTGAAGTTTGTGTTTTGGCGCACCTTTTTCAGGTTGAAGAGCGGAGCAATAATGATGATAATAATGACGAGAATCTTGATGATGCCCAGCAAGTTTTGAAGGCGGATTCCCCACTTCAAGGCAGTGCCGTGGATGAGAAAGGCTGTAGTCAGGCAAGCCAATGCCAGACCACGTTGGTTCCACCGCGTCACTTCCACCTGGGCGGCGTGGAGGATATACTCGCCAAAGACGACGGAATTACCTGCAGCCCAGCCAAGGAGGACCACGTAGCCAGTGTAAATGCTCGTTGTCAGGTATTTGGGCTTCCGATAGACGAATTCGAGATAGTTCTTTTCCCCTCCATTGCGCGGTAGACCAGTGCCTAGCTCCATAAAAACCAGAGTTCCGGCAATGGCAATAATCATGCCAGCTACCCACATGAAGAGCGAAAGTCCCACGCTGCCAGAGAGGGAGAGAACGGCGGCGGGGACAGCAAAGATGGCGGTGCCAATGGTGCGGTTGAAGATGAGCATAGCGGCCGTGGGAATTCCAATTTGCCGCTTATTCTCTCGCGCTATTTCCAGATGACCTGCCCTTGCCCATTAGCCGTGTGTCGTGGAGCATCAAGGCAAACATTTAAACCTACCCGCGTCCATGTCTTGACTTGTAAGGGCCGAATCGCTCCCGTTGACTTTTTGGACGACATTGTTGTTGTCTTTGGTACCGTGTAAAGCAGCCCAGGAACGCGCCATGGCGACGACGGCTAGCGCTATAAGCCGCTGCTATTAAACAAGAGATAAACTCGATCAGGATGCCAAAGATTATCAGACGAAAGTATGCGGCAAAAGGCAACGCTCGAGGGAATTTAGGGTTCCAGATTCCATTTCTCGACGATTTAAAAGAAGAGCACGCAAAAGTTCGAGTGGGTCGATTTTCAAGGCGCAAAAATACCCAAAACGAGATTTGAGCGGGTCGTGGGGATGGTGTCATCGCCCCCTATAGGTGACGCCTTTTTCCCACTTCAAAGCAAGGCTTGGCTTCCTTGCATGGCAAAGATTTGCATCGTGATGCGATGCATCGAGTCTGCCAAAAATTGAGACGCGAGCGGATATGCTAAAGATTTTGCATGGATGGGACGTTGATTCTCGTGCGCCGTGTTGGTGTTTACGGCCAATGTTGATCATTTGACAGCACTGTCTATGGCGCACGTGCTCCCTCCCGCCCTGCGACCTTTCCTACTCCCACTATCCGTACTTAGTATCACAGCACACGCTTCTAGGTGTGTAGGGATAAAAGTATAG
>NJET01000166.1:4115-44557 GCA_002591415.1 Ophiocordyceps australis | reverse complement strand
TAGACTAGTAAAGGGCTCCTATAGTAAAAGCTTTCTTTTACTTTTTTTTTACTTAAGTAACTATATATACTAAAAAGTATAATTATCGTAATAATCCTACTCTACGGTATACTGCTTTAAATTATAAGCTATTCGAATTCTTATTAGCTTAAGAGCCTCACTAGTAGCACTATAGTACTATTCTAGTACTATACTACGGTAATTACTAGTACGGTTGTAGAGATTTTATTAGTAGCATTACTACTACTATAGTACTTAGACTCTAGAAGAACTCGACTAGAATTACGTTCAATATATTAGTAGTACTAATATATGTATGTACATTTGAGTAGCGACCAAATCATCACCCAAATTGCGAGTGCATGAATACAGTACTAAGTACTAGTAGCACTACTACTACTGTATATTCATACATGCATTGACACCCTGTGTACGCTCTACCTAAGATGCTACAGCCGTCAGGGACCCCAGATGTCTTTCTTCATTGTTTCTTGAATCGATCATCATTGATTCGTGCAATCTTATTGATTGGGTGCACTTTGGCTTCCAGGTCTATCTCTTCCTCTTTCTTGTTCAAATAGTTTTGTTGCAGGAATTTGGTACCCTTGATTTTGCTCGTCAACAACAATTGGAGATATCTCTCTATTGATCAACAAGTCAGCAGCGAGATATAGGACACCTTCAGGTTCAACTATTAGCTCCTGCCTCACCTCTTAAGTGACCGCAATTTTCCAAATGATTGACGCCTTCACGTCTATAGCATTTTCCCATTTCTTCACCCACGAGACGTCTCATCATAGCCTGTACCCATTGTTCTCTGACAATGGCATCTTGCGCGGCCTTGAAAGCCTTGGAGTCGTCATAGTCGACGCCGTTGAAAGTTGGAGGCACTTGTGGCTTCTGGCTCTTGAAGAGCTCGGACTCGGGAGTTGGCATGGTGGCTATCGCAAGGCGAGCAATCAGTATCGAAAGTCCAGAGGAGGAAGTCGCCCCTAATTGTGTCTGACAATTGACGAGGCAAATGAGAGAGCTTGGGTTACCGTCAATCGCGAGCCCCGAGACGATGCATACCAACAGAAGACGAATACGAATCACGTGCTGTTTTTGCATCATTTCAAAAGGTACGTACTTATGTCACCGCCTTTGCCAGCCCCATAATTATGCCGGCGAAAAAAAAATCTCATGAAAAAAAATATATGCGCCCAAAAGAGGACTTTTCCCCTCCAGCCTCCATCCCACACAAACCATTTCTGCAGTCCAACAGCAGTAGTATTTACATTGTCATTCCATCTTTCTGGGGAATCTGAGCTTATTTCAATTCTTTTTTCCAGCTTATTTACTGATAAAGTAACCTCCTGATACAGCCATGGCTGGGAAATCCAAGATGGCCAACAAGGCCAAATCGGCCGAGTCGCTCAAGGTTGCCAAGAGCAGTGCTTCAAAGGCCCCGGAAGTTTCAAAGTCCAAAATCAAGGTCAAAGACTCAGCCAAGATCTCGTCCAGCAAAATGCCCAAGTCCACGGCGAAGCCTAAGAAAGCAAAGGTTTCCAAGCCCGAGTCGTCTGACGAGTCGTCTGAAGAAGATCCTGATTCCTCAGAGGAGGAGAGTTCGAGCGAATCCCAAAGCTCTTCTGACTCTGATTCGGAGGAAGAGCAGCCCGCTGCCGCCAAAAAAGCTACAGCTAATGGCAAGGCCAAGGTCGCACAATCCAACCCACCGAAAGAAGAAGAGAAAATCAAGAAGAAGAAGAAGCCCGTTGCTACCGCAAAAGCTACTAGTAATGGCAAGACCAAGACCGCTGAGTCGAGCTCTTCAGAAGACTCCGAGTCTGAGTCGGAAAAAAAGGAGAAGAAGAAGCCCTCTATCGCCACAAAGGCTACTAATGGCAAGGCAAAAGCTATCGAATCTAGCTCTTCAGAAGCCTCTGATTCCGATTCTGAGTCGGAAGAGGAAGAGGAAAAGAAGAAGCCCGTTGTCACTACAAAAGCTTCCACTAATGGCAAGACCAAGGTTACTGAGTCGAGCTCTTCTGTAGACTCTAGCTCCGGGAGTGATTCTGATGAAGATGAGGTCGAGCCTGAGGCCAACGGTTCCGAGGACGATAGTGAAGCATCGTCTGGCTCCGAGGAAGATAGCGACAGTGTGGCTACTGCCGAGGTTTGTAGTTTCAACTTGGACTTTGTAGTCTTAAGCTCATTTTATTACAGAAATCTGCATCTCATGGCTCGGATGAAGTCATGGCCGAGGCATCGGACGCCATTCCCGTGTCAAAGAAACGCAAGGCAGAGTCTGGAGACGCCGACGGCACTGCCAAGAAGGCCAAGACGGAAAATAGCCAGGCTTCTGCCACTCTTTTTGTCGGCGGCTTGAGCTGGAGCGTGGACGATAAAGCTCTTTATGAAGCCTTTGAGAACTTTGAGGGCCTCGTGAGCGCGCGGGTTGTCATCGACAGAATGCAGCAGCGCAGTCGCGGATTTGGCTACGTCGACTTCAGCGACGCGGATCTGGCCAGTAAGGCCTTTGAGGGTATGAATGGACAAGAGATTGGCGGCCGCTCCATCAACCTTGACTATGCTCTTGATCGCTCCGCCGACAAGCCTAATCACGAACGGGCTGCTGAAAGAGCCAAGAAGCACGGCGACACTGTTAGCCCTGAGACGGACACCTTGTGGGTTGGCAATCTGCCTTTCGGCATTGACCAAGACACTGTGCACCAATTTTTCAATGAGGTCTGCGAGGTGGCTAGCATTCGACTGCCTACTGACCCGTGAGTTGCCCCAACGGATTTCCTTGCAGCAGAATTTATGTATTGACACTATTACGCAGAGAAACCTATGAGCCCAAGGGCTTCGGCTATGTCTCCTTCAAGTCTGTCGAGGATGCCAAGACTGCTTTCCAACAACTCAATGGATCTTCTATTACTGCGGAGGGTAACACGCGTAATATGCGTCTAGACTTTGCTCAGCCCCGCCCTCCGCGTGAAGATGGTGGCTTTGGAGGCGGCCGGGGGGGCCGTGGAGGTCGTGGAGGTGGCCGTGGCTTCGGTCGCGGCGGTGGTCGCGGTGATTCTCGTGGCGGTGGCCGCGGTCGCGGTTTCGGCGGCGGTCGTGGCGGCGATCGTGGTCGTGGCCGCGGTGGCCGTGGATCTGGGTCGAATTACTCGGGGACCAAGATCTCCTTTGACTAGATGGAGAGATTTGGGCTCCTACGCGGGCTCTGCAATATCACGTTGGCTTTGAGGCTCATAAGTGGTCGCATCACAGAAATATTTTGGAGACAGACAATTGTCTTTTTCACCAACATGTTGGTGGACTTGAGGGTTTTTCTACATTGTGGGCTTGTGGCATCGCGGCATCACAAAGGGTGACGAGAGAAATAATGCTGGCTTTTCTTGCTGTTGATTATGGGTCTGAGGCGCTTTGTTGGCGGGAGCCGTTTGCCGTTGTCGGTCTGCAGTTCCAAGGCAGATGGCCCGCGTTGGGTGCAAGCCGTCAAAGATGGATTGAGTGCTGACTGGCTCAGCGATGAGTCGAGTCGTGGATGGGACATATCACATTGGGTCTGAGGGCTTTGAGAAAGGCGGGAACTAAAGAAACTACTGTCCCCTGATGGGCTCGCGTTGGTAGAGCAGATGAGGTGAGTATAATAGTATAGGGCTAAAGAGCCATAGTGATGGAGGTTGAGAAAGGGAATGGAGGGGAGCAAAAATGTAAGACGGAGGGAACAGGAAGACTAGCAGTAGTAGTACTACTACTAGTAGTTTGATGAGATATAGGCTGGGCGGAGAGTGACTTGGGTAGTAGACTACTACTAGTAGTACTACTACTACTACATGATTGTACATTGCCAGCGGGATTCAAAGGAGGAAATCCATTAATTTACATGAGAGGTACTATAGTGCTATGTACTACTAGTATATACTGTATGTACATACTATATGTGAGTTAGTATTACTAGGTAGTACTACTAGGAAGGTCCTAGTAGTGCTGCTAGCAGTACGGAGTAGTAGTAGTAGTAGTAGAAGGACTCGGAGTTACTGCAGTAGTGTGTACATGTGTGTGCAAGTCGTGAGTCGCAGGCAGATCATCAGACGAGGGCCACCCCGCCTCGCGTGACTCGGTTAGTGTCTGGGCCGAATCTCGTATTGCATGTATATATACTTGAGTTTTGCATGCTCACCGCTCAAAGCGCGGCGCTTTGACGAGGAAGTAGCGGGCGGACTCTAGTAAAGCAGGCGAGCAATGGAATGCATTGGTGCCACGAGGTATCGCTACCTTTAGCCAATCAGCCGGTACTTGTCCCCTCCCTACTACTCTCTACTACTACTACTAATACCTTAGTAGGCAGAGTCTCATGGCTTGGCCATGGCTCGCCTTGGCCTAGAATAGGTGCTCAACAAGACCATTTGACGTTGGCTTTGTCTCTTGCATCGCTTCTTCACCCTCTACCTGAGCGCCAACCAGCCCAAGAACAACACAGAGGCGTCACACAACGCCTCCAACTCGTCAACGCCACCACTCGCGCGACGTGGCCCCATTACTCAACCATCTGTCCGTTTCTCGTGCAAAGCCGCATCGTCTTTGCCGCCGGCTATGGACCGCCAAGATGGCCAAAGCAGGCAGACGGCCAAGCTGAGCACAGGTTTCCGGCCCCGCTGGCTCGGCACGTCTTTTCTGCGAGTCTGGCTAACATGTGTCGCTCAGAATCATGGGTCGAGGTTTCGTCCCAGCCATCATCGTCTTCGCTTTCCAGCATTGGTGACGAGATTGTCACAACAGGCTTGCGCGTGGGCAATGCCTATAGTCGTCGCCGCCGCCCTACTTCACTGTCGGCTAGATGCCTAGTGCAGCCGCACGCAGTAGGCAGCAGCCAAGACGAATACGATGAGAGCGAAAGCGAGGAAGACGGCGTCTTGTCAAGTTCGGGCGAAAATCTCGAGCAGCACCAGCCACGGCGGCCAGACAATGGCAGCGACGAGTCTGACGATGATGGAGATGATGCCACGGCTCTCGGTCGCACAGCCGACTGCCCCGTCTTTCGACCGCAGCCCAACGCCTTCTCGCACCCGCCAACTCGTGGGTCCCATCAGAGCCGTTCTGCCGGCAATGTGATGCCTCCTCACCCCCACAGTGGCTTCACACGGCCCCCCTTCCCTCAGCGCTCACATGCGCGGACTCGACGAGTAGGGCCCAGCCTCATGGCCTCGCCAAGTTCAAGAGAGGTCAATGATGCCGCGTTGAGGGCGTCGCTAACGACTTTGCTGTCTTGTGCGGCAGCGGCACGCGCGATATCAAGGCCCAAAGAAAACGAAGCCCCGACACGACGCTCAGAGAATGCCAGCCTCGGTCCAAGTAACGAACCCATGCAACTCAGGTTGGTACCCGAATCGGAGCTGGCTGCTACTTCAGCCTTGGAACAGGCACCACCTTGTTCCCTGGCTAGCCGCCCATCAAGGGTGCCGTCCAGGCCATCGTCGAGAGCTAGTGGAACACGTGCAGTCAAGTCCAAACGAGATGTCGCCGGTGGGCGGAGTCCGCGGGCGACTAAAAAGAAGCGCATTGCAAGCGCAACAAGTGATGACAGTCTTGTGTCTCCGACGCTGCTGACTTGGGTGGTAAGTGCGGGTGTTGTCGTCTTGGTGTCTGTTGTCGGCTTTGGCGCAGGCTATGTCATTGGGCGTGAAGTTGGCCACCAGGAAGCCCTGTCGGCAAGCGTCAGCGGTGTCAAGGAAACAACGCGCTGTGGTCGAGAAGTCATTGGATCATCGGGCGGTGGTCTCAGGAGGCTTCGGTGGGGAGCAGTTGGTAGGGGTCTCGTTGCGCAGGTGTCTTGAGTCGCCGAATCAGCTGAATGAGGGGCCGAGGTTTACAGCGTTTGGGGGCATTGGAGAGGCGTTTGAACCGACTAATATGGCATATGCCTATGATGTTGCATGACCTACGAGGACTCTTGTTTACTCTTTTGGTGAGCCCGTAATCTATATTTGATTGCTACTGCTGCTATGTGATCTGCGAGGCAAGCATACGGATTATTTGTCTAGCCCGGTACTGGATAGTTTGGTGTTGTGGAGACATGCATGACGTTTGCTGCTCTGGCTTCTTGAAATCTTTCCATGGGCACTGTGCACGAGACTACTAGTAGTAGTATTAGTACTAGTAGTGCTGGTTAGGCAGATGTTCGTTTTTCCCGTAACCGCACTCTCATCTCGTCCCTGCAGGCCTAAGGGATGCATCTTGTCTCTTTGGTGTGGTGATTGTTCGCATTCGTATTGTTCAAACGAGTACGAGTACGCAAGTACGATTACGACCAACTTCGCGACTAGGCAGGAGCCAATAACCGCGCCTTGGGGGCCCGCCCCTAGTAGTTTGAAGCAGAGGTAGCCAATACCGTCGCCCTTTATTTTCCTGAATGAAATAATCTCCTTCTTTCCCTTTTCCCCTCGAGCCAACTTTGCCAAGTATGGACTAAGGGTGGGTATATATGAGACAACGGAGACGGATTGCCTTGTCCATGTTTTCAGTCTCTCTCTTTGTTTAAGCCCCTCAATTTGGACATAGGCGCGACCTCTAGCATCGACAAGCTACCGCCAAGGAGCCTGTCAAGCTCACTCGCGTCTTGCCTCCAACATGGGCCTCGTTGAACTGGCAGCGGGCCATGGGCTCGTGCAGCGCTTCATATCGCTGGGCATGGCATCCCAGATGGTGGTGGTGCTGGCGACGCTGCTTGTGCTGTCCATCATGTTGAATGTTGCAGGCCAAATCTTGTTTGCGAATCCCAACGAGCCGCCAGTTGTCTTTCATTGGGTGCCCTTTATTGGCAGTACGATAACCTATGGCATGGACCCACCGAGCTTCTTTGCAGAAAATCGCGCCAAGGTGTGTTGCAGTCGAGCAGGATTTGCGGTGGGCCGTGTTACTGAGACTGACGTTTTGGAATAGCATGGCGATGTCTTTACCTTTATTCTCCTTGGGAAAAAAACGACAGTAGCTGTGGGACCCGCAGGCAATGAGTTTATCCTCAATGGCAAGCTCAAGGACGTGAATGCCGAAGAGATTTATACCGTCTTGACAACGCCCGTATTTGGCAGAGACGTTGTCTATGACTGTCCAAACGCAAAGCTCATGGAACAGAAGAAGGTGGGTCATCATGTCCATGTCCTGAGAGGTGCCAGTGCATGTCTGACAGAGCGACGTTTAGTTTATGAAGATTGCACTCACTAGCGACGCTTTTCGATGCTATGTGCCAATTATTTCGAGCGAGGTTCAGTCGTACTTGAAGAAGGATGCCGAATTCAAGGGCAAAAGGGGTACTGTCGACATTACCAAGAAGATGGCAGAAATCACCATTTTTACCGCCTCACACGCGCTCCAGGGTAGTGCTATCCGCCAAAAATTCGACACGTCGCTTGCTGCCCTCTATCACGATTTGGACATGGGCTTCACTCCCATCAACTTTATGCTCCATTGGGCGCCCTTGCCGTGGAACCGGAAGCGCGACCACGCTCAGCGGACCGTGGCCAAGATTTACATGGATACGATACGGGAACGACGGGCTGCGGGCGAACAAAGCGGGGAGTACGACATGATGAGACACCTCATGAAGGCGACGTACAAGGACGGCAGGCCTGTGCCAGATCACGAGGTGGCGCACATGATGATTGCTCTGCTCATGGCTGGCCAGCACTCGTCGTCGTCGACAAGTTCGTGGATCATGTTGCGCCTGGCCCAGAACCCTGATATTGCCGAGCAACTGTATGAGGAGCAGGTCAAGGCGCTGGGCCCAAATCTGCCGCCACTAGAGTACGAGCATCTGGCCAGGCTACCGCTCAATCAGGCCATCATCAAGGAGACGCTCCGGCTACACGCGCCAATCCACTCGATTATGCGGGCCGTCAAGCAGCCCATGGCTGTGCCTGGCACCAAGTATGTGGTTCCGACATCACATACACTGCTGGCAGCTCCCGGCGTCAGTGCATCGGACCCGACTTTTTTCCCCAACCCACATGTGTGGGATCCGCACCGATGGGAGGCCGACTCGCCCAATGCACCGCGACTAGGCAATGGGATGGCCGACGAGGAGAAGATTGACTATGGCTATGGTCTGGTGAGCAAGGGCGCAGCATCGCCATATCTGCCGTTTGGGGCGGGCCGTCACCGGTGCATTGGCGAGCAGTTTGCCAATGTACAGCTACAGACGATTACAGCCGAGGTGGTGCGTCTCTTGAAGCTGTCCAATGTTGACGGCGGCAAGGGGCTTATTGGGACCGACTATGCCTCTCTGTTCTCGCGGCCGCTGGCGCCTGCAGAGATTCGGTGGGAACGGAGAGCATGATGGCGTGGTTGCATGGGGGCAAGTTGTATATAGAATGTGTGTGTGTGTCGGGTCGGGAGTTGGAGTTGAAGGGCTTTAAAAAAGACTCGGAGGCTAGGCCACTGGGGAGTAAGTAGTGGTAAGTAGTAGTAGTAGTGGTAGTAGTAATGGGTACCGGGTAGGCAATGAAAACTAGTAGTAGTAGTGGTAGTAGTAGTAATGGTACCGGGTAGGCAATGAAAACTAGTAGTAGTAGTAGTGGTAGTATTTTGGGGCGCCAGATATTGGGGTGCACGACAAGACACATCAGACTAGTAGTTGCAATGACAATGGCTGAAGAGCAAGGTGCTCTGCTTGGGCTCCAAGGCATAGCGATTCCTCAGGCTTGTGCCACGGCAAAAGACCTGAAGCCGCTGGTGGAGAGCATGCTGCAACAAGGACTCGACTTGCTCAGCAGCATGCCGTCCGAGGCGTCGCCCCAGACAGAACAGGGAGCAAGAGGGCCGCAGTGGCGCAGCAAGGGCAGCAAGAGATTTGCCCACTCGGCAGCGGCCGTGGAGCTGTTTGAGGCGCGCGTGGCCAAGGCGGACAGGCAGGAGACGTGGGCGGCGCGGCGCAGCGTGCACAACGAGGCGGCAGCGGCAGGCACGGCGAGCTGGGAGGAATGGCTGTGGTGCTTCAAGGAGTCGCATGCCGAGGCGGAAAAGGACTTTACGCCAAGCATTGTCAGCACACGCTCGAGCCAGCAGTGGGACTGCTCGGGCATCGAGGTGGAGCTGGGCAGCGACTCGTGGGCCGAGTGGACGCTGAGGGTGGACGAGTCGGTGCACCAGCTGCCGGGGCCGCTGCGGCAACGCGTCTTTGGCGTCTTGCAGGCAACGACGGCGCTGCGTGGCCGGCGAGACTTTGTCGTGGTGCAAATTGCCGTCAAGGACGACTCCGCCAGCCAGCACAGCCGCCTCGTGCGCGGCGCCTACACCAGCGTCGAGCGCGTCCGCGATTTGGGCGCCGGCCGCATCGAGTGGACAATGGCCACTGTGTCTGATGCAAAGGGCGTCTTGCCGGCCTGGATGCAGCGCATGGCGGTGCCGCGACAGATTGCAAAGGACGTTGACTTGTTTTTGGCCTGGAGGGCGCGAGAGCGGCAGTCACCACCATAGTACTACCACCACCACCATAGCAGCAGTACCAGGTAGAGTTGCTGCTAGGTACTACTAGACAGCTCCTGATGGATGGCAGCAGTACCATTCGTCTAGTACCTATTACTACTCCTACCACCACCAGGTAGAGTTGCTGCTAGGTACTAGACAGCTCCTGATGGATGGCAGCAGTACCATTCGTCTAGTACCTATTACTACTACTACCAGGTAGAGTTGCTGCTAGGTACTAGACAGCTCCTGATGGATGGCAGCAGTACCATTCGTCTAGTACCTATTACTACTACTACCACCACCACCACCAATTAACAGAGACAAGAGCAACAAGACCCTCTCGCCTGCTAGCTTCCACAGCAGGAGCATCCATGGATAGGCGCCCCCTGCCTTTGCTCCTCTCTCTTCACCTCCTCTCTCTCCCCCTCTTCCTCTCTCTCCCTCTCCCTCTTCCTCTCTCTCTCTCTTCCTCTGCGCCAGTCTTCTCCCTCTGTGCCAGTCCTCTTCCTCTGCGCCAGTCCTCTCTCAACCCCCCCCCCCCCCCCCCCCCCCCCCTCTTTCCCCGTTTTGCCAGCAGACTCTTGCACCATGCACAAAAGACGTCGCCGCTCCATGCCCGCGACACCACTCCCCTCAGCCTCGTCGCCTCCATCGCCCTTTACAGACACGTCATGCCAACCTCGCCCGCCTGGGCAGCATGACGACAGGCTGCAGTCTCGTGCCGAGGCTCTCGCCAAAATGACGCTCGAGCTCAACCTGCGCTCCGTCAGTGTGCTGGCTCATGGCCTTGAAAAGGAGGTGCAGCAGCTTGTTGCCGTGACCAATGACAACTCGCAGTTCCGCCAGCGCCATGAGCAGCGCATCGCCCAAGTCTGGCGCGAAATTTTGGCTGTCAAGGCAAGCATCGCCGAGCACGGCCTCGGGTCCGTTGCCGCCCGTGAGAGCGCCCACACACTCCATCATCTTGGTGCCCTGGAGCAGCGCTGCAAAGACGACGCAACGACGCTGCGCAACGACCTGACTACCGAGATTGCTCAGCTCAAAGGCCTCTTTGACAACATGGCGGCCAAGCTCCATCATCTGTCGTCTGCCCTTGACGCTGCCTCGATGAACCCTGCGCAAAGGCCAAGCAATGCTACTCAGGCCTCGAAGCCAGCTCAAGCCTCTCCACGCAACAGTAAGCATCTAGCACAAGCCATGGCCCACGACGCACTCCTAATGTCATGCTCGCCGGGCCTCAGAAGCGCCAAGACACTCTCCCAAGCAACGTCTTGGTGAGGCCATTAGCTCAACGCGCCGCTGGCACCGCGACCACAAGACAACCAAGCTCCAAGACGGTCCTTTTGTGGCCAGCTATCTCCGCCAGCAGTCCAAGCGCGATCCCGTCTTGGCCGTCATGATACAGAAAGCTATCCACCGTCGCATCCAGTCCCGTCACGGCCATTATACCGCTTTGCGCCCTCGCTCCCTCGACGATTTCTGCCGCCATGTCGAGTGGGACGACGTCATTGACACTGTCAAGCAGGAACTCATCAAGAATGAACATCAAGTCATTGCTGTCTTGTCGCGTAGCGCCGACCAAATCAGCTAGGCCAAGTTGAAGAAATCCGACTTGCAACCAGACTATCGCCTCTGCTTCTTATCAAAATCAACACCCCTTGATGTCCTCCTCATTTCAGTACATGTAGCTGGCCACAGCCATGCTAGGCGGCTACTAGTAGCAAAGAGGCAATAAAATATAACACCCAGTTAAATTGAGTAATAAAAAAGTACGAGATTTGAAAATCAGTCGTCAGGGTCCATGCCAATTGACGACTTTTTAAGCTCGATTTCCGACTTGAGTTGTTTGATTTGTAAATCAAGGCGCTGGAGAAGAATGCGATTGCTAGTCTTTTCGCGGTCCGCCAGGCGTTGCGTGAGCTCCTTTTGTAGGTCACTAATGATGTCGCGCACGCCCTGCTCCTCCTCACGCCTGGCGCGGGCATCGTCATCTAGATCCTCGTCGTCGTCATCATCATCATCATCATCATCATCATCATCATCATCATCGTCATCGTCATCGTCATCGTCATGTAAGTTATTGTCCCGAGTCTCGCCCTGCGTCGCCATAGACCTGTCCAACTCGAGAGCCCTTGCGGCCAAAATCTCATCGGCAAAGGCAGCCTCGAGGTCAGCGGCGAGATCAAGGTCATTATCGAGCTCGTCTTGCCCTGCCTCGCCCTGTTGCGGCTGCGACATGCTCGAGTCGCCATAGTAACCGCTGATGGCTCCATCATCGAGCTCACCCTCGGCATCCTCGTCGTCGTCCTCGTCGTCATCGTCATCGTCCGCAGGGGCGTCAGGGTGGCGATCATCGACCCATTCCCAGCGCGTAGATAGAGCCTTGAAGTCATCGGCAAGCAGACGCTCCACTTCTGCCTCCTTGTCCTCAATATCCTTGCGGCTGATAGTCTTGGCGAAACGGCGGTTGACACAGTCATGCATGGGCGGAGTGAGGCCGTGGGGCCAACGCAAATTTGAGCCGTCGAGCATTGGCGGCAGTGGCACCATGCGGGCCTCGGACTCGCTGTGCACCCTTTCAAAGACGAGCAGCATCTGGCAAATGTCGGCCGACTTGAGCAGCGACTTGCGGTCCCACGTCTTCATGGACTCAGTAATGGTGGGCAAGTCGACCATGACTGCGGCAAACAGCTGGCCCTTGACGCTGACGAGTGCACGGCGCGACTCCTCGTCAAAGAACTTGATAGCCAACTCTGCGCCGCCCTGGCTGCGTGGCAAGCCAATTTTGCCGTTTTCAATGCACCACTCAAGGTAGTCACGGCATTCTCCAGGCAGCATGCGCAGGACAAACTGCTCCTCAATAGCGGGATCCAGCTCGCGGTCGCTAGCCTCAGAGTCGTAGCCGTCGCCGGCAGGATGATGGGGCGGTCGTCCACGAGGCTTGAGTAGGACTACTTGAGTCGTTGCTGGCGCCGCGGACGAGGGCCCCTTGTTGACGGCCGGCCGGATTCGAATCTTTGTAAACGACTGCGCCATGGCCGATGCCGTCGCCGCCATCTTGAGAGGCAAGCCTTGATCATCGTCGTCCACGTCGAGGGGCCGTTTTCTGCTCTCAACCAGCTTCTGGCTGGGCTTGGGCTGGCGGCCCGCCTTGGTCTTGGCAAGGGCCGGCGTCTTTTCTGGCGCTGGCGTCGTCGTCACCTTGAGCTTGACCTTGCGAGCTGCTGCCTCGCTCCAGTGTGTCCTTGACTGGCCATCCTGGCCAGGCAATGCAGCTGGAGGCGAAGGGCGAGGTCGAGGGGGGAGGGCGCCAGTCGGAGTGGCAACTTCGCCAACTATTGAGGAAGAGCGACTAATGTTTATTTTGAGTCGCGGCTTTGGCGGTGGTGGTGGTAGCGGCGTGGCCGCAGCATCCTCGCTGGGTATAGACATTGCTGCCATGGACCGAGGTTGAGAGTTGTTGATTTAGCAAGACAAGAGAAGAGAGGTTGATTTCCAGAGCCCACTTGCAGCGGTGGCTACCCTATACGACTCGGCTTTTACCTGTGCCTGACGTACCCTAGAGATACCTAGCAGTAGTAATAGTAGTAGTAGTCGTTGCTATTGTCTAGAAGCACGGCACGGGTGGATGGAAAAGATGACGGGGGTTGATGGCGCTGCTCACAAGTCTAGGAGCTTGTGGCTCTCAAGGCAAGGCAGAAATGCCCTATGTGGGCTGTGATAGCTGATAAATACTAGTAGCAGTAGTAGTTAGTACAAGTAAAAGTAGTAGGTTACTGCGGTAGTACTAGTAGTAGTAGCACTACTAGTAGTAATATGGCAAGAGGGCTTCCATAGAATCAGACTGCTAGGTACGTACCTAGAGTAACTACTACTACTACTACAGCAGTAGTACTAGTATGTTAGGTAAGTGCCTAGTGCCTGCGATAAGCCACAGGTAGTTACTAGGTTTTCTGGCCAACCTCGCCAACGCCTTGCGCGCACTTGTTGCCTTGCATGTACATGGGTCGAGACGGCGAGTTAACATGTGGACAAGTGGTATTAAACTGGGTTGGTTTCCAAAGCGGCAGTTTTTTATTTTTTATTTTAAATATCCCAAAACCCCCAAGGGCCCTCCCTTGAGCTCCAAACTCCCATGCTGTCCTCTTATGCTTCCAGCGCCGCCCCCCGGTTTAATAGAATATAAAGAGTAAAAAGTAAAAAAGTTTAAAAAAAAATAAAAAAAAAAATAAAAAAAAGTGTCACATGTCAAGGCTGACGAGAAAGTAAAATGTCAAGGGGCACAGGGGGCCAACAAGGGCCAAGCCAAGAATCAGCTACCACATCAAGCCGCTCCAGCCGTACTCTCCGTCAACATTGATCCAGTTGCCCCTGGTGATGGCTCGCTCCCAGCCCATCATGACGCCCAGCAGCCTGCAGCCGGTGGCACTGACGGCGCAAACGACATAATCACTGGCACCCGCCAGCACTGCCAAGTCCATGGCGTAGGCCCTGGCAACGAGGCTGCGCAGGCCAAGGGTCTGTTCCGAGGGCGACTGGGCTGGCTCGGGCCTGTCAGCCGCGTTGCTCTTGCGATGAGCGCCGAGGTTCCAGAACATGAGGGCAAAAAAACCACCTTCCCAGCTCTGCGCCTCTTCTCGGAAGCGGTGCAGCGTATGCGGATCCAGGCTGGCTTGCTGGTGGTCAACAGCATCTCTCGACGCCAGGCGGATGCGCTGTTGTGCAGCCAGTGCGTTGGCAAAGGCCGGCTCCTTGTGGACCAAGGGATCGTCCGACGCCAGAACCGTCACGGCCCTTTGGCCTGCTCCTGGGGCCGGGCCGCTCTGGTAGTGAGCGTCAACAACATGTTGTATCCGACTGGTAAACACCTCGGCCGGGATATAGGTATCACGGTACTGATACTCAAGGGGGTGCACGTCTCCGCGCCTCACATGCACTCCAATAATAGGCGCAGCTGCGTCCATGGCTCTGCTCTTGGCCTGTAGCTCCTGGATCCTCTGCGTCACGTACTCTTGGTCGTCGGGCGTCAGTCTAAAAAGCGCCTGATAGCCGGTATGGGCCAGTTGGAGAAGGTGGGCTTGGCTTCCATCAAGGCCCTTGGCGCCGACGTGCTTGCCCAGGAGGCTGGGCAGCATCTTGCTCGCTGTGACGCTCGAGACGACGACATGGCGTGCCTGGGCAGGACACGGCACCATGTGATGCCGTGGCGGCGGTCGGCAGTTGGCAGAAGGCGGAGCTTCAAAGACTTGAGTATAGTTTCCATAGGCCCAGCGAGTGTCGTCAATGAAAAAGGCCCTTGCCTGCTCTTGAGCCAGGGCGTACAGGATCCACATGGTCAGCAGCGAGCCGCCCAGGCCGGCATCCGCCGTCTCCAGGACAAAGGTCAATGACGAGGAACACTGAGGCTTGCCTGCCAGTGACTCCCAGTCGAGGCCGACAAAGCGCCCAGTCCTGCTTGGGCCGGCAGCAAGTAGGCGAGAGGCTTGGGCCTCGTCAATGTCCATGAAGTAGGCGTCGGGGTCGTCATGGGCAAGCAGGGCCTTGTGGTCAAGGTCTCTGGCATGGGCCGACACCTCGCGACAGCGGCTATGCATGCCGGCATAGTCGTGGATGGAGAGGGGAAAGTCGAGGTGGTGAGGAATCGAGACGGTCCATCTTGGGCGCCGCCGGCTGTCACTGACGACAATGGGAGTGGGAAAGTCGGGAATGGTGTCCTGCTCCACCATCTCGAACTGTGCATTGTGAGAAAAGTAGGGCATGGCGCCATGGCTGCCAACGGTAGGCGCCACGAGATAGACAAGCAGGCCAAAGCCAACAAGAAGCAGCAGCCGGCGCAGCAGCCGGCTTGGGCGAGCATTCAGGATTTGCGACGAGCGGCGCCTGGGCGGCTTGACCAGCACCGGCAGGCCGGGAGAGGGCGGCGGCGAGAAGAGCAGGTGGTTGAAGCTGAAGCGGGCAGACGTGGCCGACAGCGGGCGGCTTGAGCGGTCCTGGCTGTTGTACGAGGCCGTCCGCCGCAGATTGATCCTGGTGGGCGCAACCATGACGTTGGGCTGAGGCATGTTGGCAAGGCACGGTGCCCCGAGGGCCAGAGGGACGCTCATGGGTGTAGGAGACGACGACGAGACCAAGAGGAAAAGAGGAGACGCGCTTGAGCCAAACAAACAGGTCTTGTACATGAGCAGCGTTCCCCTTGTGCAGATCGCAACCACATCATGGACAAGGCGAGACAGGCGGATCAAGCAGGGGCGCCAATTGCATATGGCGTGTGCGCGCCCAGATGACTTTTTTCCTCTCCTCCTACTTGTTGCTTGACACGGACGCCAGCCTGGAGCAACCTCAAACTCGCCACCAACCGCCCACCTCGTGTCGCACAGCCCAGCCCGAATCCAATCCAGCCCAGTAGACGCTTCCAATCAACCGCCAGACGCACAAGGGGCAGACTTTTGAAGCCATCCACCGCCAGACGCTGTCTCTTCTGTACTACATATATCCACTGACGCACCACCAGCTTTGCCCAAAATGACAACCTGCACAGCGACTTCCGCTCCCGTCACCAACTGTCGTCATTCCCACCAGGGGTCTCGCCAGGGGCTCCACCAATCTGAAACCGCTACTACGCGCCGCTACCTGTCCAACGGGTACTCACGCCCCAGCTTTTGCACTGCAAGCCCCCCTATGCCGCTACCCTGGCCACAGGTACCCTGCTCGTGGCCCCATGACGTCTGGCCCCGCCACCATGTTTCATGTCACTCCTGGTTAGCTAGGGTCGCGGACTGAGTACTGCTGATAGCTATCAGTACTAGTACACATTCGCCCGCTATACACATGCCCTCACCCCCTCTCACCACCATCTGAACAAACTGCCAATCACCACCATCTAAACAAACTGCCAATGTTGCCCTCACAACTCTTCATTTATATACATGTCTAAATATATATATATATATATATACTATATACTTAGCTACCATTGTGCTTTTCTCGTCAAGAGCTGCTCCCTAGTATATAACTCGTGTCCGTGTTTGCTTGCCCAACAATATCCTCCACTTCTCTTCGTAGCCCCTCCCCATCAGGTCAATGAGTGAAAAAAAAAGTGTCAATCAATCAATCGTCAACGTACAATGAAACAGGGTATCTCCTCCGTAACCCTCACTACCCAGCTTTTTGTCTCTTCCACCACCACGAGCCAAGAATCATGCCGCAAAATGCCATGACCCTTTGCTGCTCGTCGGGTTTCTGTGAGCCAAGATGAACTGTCGCGTAAGGCCACCACAAAGAAAAACTCGGCAAAAAGAGAGAACAAAAAAAAAAAAAAAAAAAAAAGCAACACGCATGCCAGCCAGACCCACGAGACTTGGGTATTCCTCGTCATCTCTCTCTTGGCTTTGCATCGCCTGAGACGTCAAGCACAGCCAGGGTATAACAGCATCCAACGACACTTTGCTCCACAAACTCCTTTTGGGCTGCATCAACTGCAACTGAAACTGCCACCAGCTAAGCTATCCCAGCGTACCAACGATATCTCAGTCACGCAGCCAGAGCCGTCATCTTCTCCGCTGGTACCGGGCTCTGGCCATGTTGCTCCAGCTCATGCGGTGGCTCTGCCAGCGAAGCCAGCCGCGGCTGTCCATTGGGCAACCGCACACTGCCACGCACGCCTCGAACAATGTGGCCAGTCTCAACACCGTCTTGTATCATCTCCTCCAGCATCTTGTTCATCTCTTCCACGCTCTGCGTCCGCTTGCTTACTGCTCTCGTCACCGTCTGGCCCATGGCTACCGTGGCCGCCGGCCGTGGTGATCGGGGCTCGCTCATGGCATCGGCCGACTCTCGGCATCGCGCCGCGCTCCGCAACGCAGCCAACATGCGATCCTTGTCGTCCAGTCTGGCGCGCAGCTCCACAATCTCGGCGTCTCTTTCCCTCAGCGCTGCTGCAACGCTGTGGTCTTCGCCCACCATGATGCCCTTGTTAGGCGCCGCGAAGCTTACAGAGGTGCGTGATGAGCTGGCCCTCCGCGCCTGGAGCAACCGCTTTTCCAGCGTCGCTATGTAGCGGTTCTTGTCTGCGAGATCAGCTTGAAGCGCTCGATTTTGTGCCGCCAACGAGGCTGTGCCATCCCCGTATTCCCCCACGCTGTCCTCATCTCCTTCAGGCACACAAATTTCTCCAGAAACTCTGCGTCCAATGTTGGAGTGTCGTCCAATAGTCGAAGACGCCGAAGTCATGGATGCAGTCCGTTCGAGAAAGGGCCTCGTGCCGTTGGACGTTGCTATTGACGAGCGCATTGACCCCGTGTGTGACAAATGTGAGTATCGTGCGTAATTGCCAAGAGAGCTCATGGATCCGTTGGAATTGACCCCAATCGACTTGGAGCTCAGAATTAAGCGGTTGAGATGGTCGATTCGCTCCTTGAGAGCTGTTCTTGCAAGCTGCATCTCGAGCATCTGCTCTTCGTGTCTCTCGGTGGCTTCCATTTTCCGCACCCTTTCCTCCTCTTCATCTCTCACCTTGTCGCTATGATTACTGTTCCGCTTGACCTGCGTCTCGAGTTGCTGTCGCAATTCAACAATCTCCAAGCGGTAGCGTTCAAGCAACGCCCTAGCTCCTCCATCTCCACCAACGCCGAGGGCTTCCTCTGCCCTTTTTGCGTGGCTCACAATGTTGTTCTTGGCCCTTGATGCAAACTTGAGCGTGTTGAGCGTTTCCGTCATGTGATTGTTTGCTGATGCTGTGCTGCCAGACGCTCCAATCTGTATGGTGCAGAGAATACTGACGAGCGAATTGCCGGATAGCGCCCCCTGGAGAAGACGCGTCAACTTGCTGTCGCGATAGGGCAAATGTTTTCCCTCCTTGTCACCAGCCTTATCCTTCCATTCCGATAATTTGGCAATGACTGTTCCGAGAGTAAGCAGGCTCTTGTTGATGTGCGCCCCTTCTTGCCTACGTTCCTTGTTCTCCGCTGCCCTTTCTGAGCCGGCAAGATCAATAAGGCTCAGAGTGGAAACTCGAACGCCTCCTGGGAGAATGCCACAGCGTTTCGACTCGGTACCGCTGACAAGTCCGCCCGGTGTGCGTTCACGGCTTTCGACAATGATCTGCACCACGGCGTGGCTGCGAGAGCTTCGAGCATTGAACTGCGTGCTCGCAGTCCGCCGCGCCTGGTCTCCACGAGCAATGACCCTCAACAGCTGCGTAGGGCTCTGAACAATCTCCTCTTTCAAAGGAGTAGCATGGATCCCGCGCTTGCTGTCTTCGCGAAGCTTGATCTCGTCTTGCTGAGCAGAGCCTCCAACGCCGCTCCCCGTAGGCATGCTCAACAGGTCGTGAATCTTTTCGTTATAAATTTCCAGATAGCTTACTCGCAACAAAAACTCCCGACTTGGCGTCTCCCGAATATAGGAAAATATGTCGGTAATGGCCAACGGAATGACGCCGGGAGACGATGCGGTGCCCTGCATGGAGAATGTTTTTCCAGTGCCAGTCATGCCATATGCAAAAACAGTGCCATGATAACCCTCCATGACTCTGCGAACCAGTCGCTTAGCAATGTGGTCGTATACACGGGCGTTGTTGTCATGTGCAGTGAATACGTTGTCTGGCTCACATGTTAGAAGTTTGCCTTGCAAGCGTGAGCTGTTACCCAGTCATACCATAGTAGTGATCGCCTCCCTCTTTACCTCGATAGGCTATGAGTGACTTCCGTCCGTCCACCATCCATTCTCCTTCAAGAGATGAATCTTGAGATTTGGAGTCGGGCCGGACCCGCACGCTCACAAGAACGTTGCCCTTGGCCTCCGTCTTTGACGTTCTTTTCTCCATTGTCGAACCATTGGCGCTAGCCTCGGGTTGACTAGTCAGTCCTTCAACCAAATCCTCATACGTCGTGGCCGATGTCGAGTACGAGTCTTGGGCGGAAGAGCTCCGGCTTTGTGGAGGCGACGAAATACTTATAAGCCCATCCGACATTCGCACGCTGTTGATGGATTTGCCTTCCCCACTTCCATTCAATAGGCTGGGTGTCGACGTCCTGTAAGAGGAGTGTGTCGAGTCTTTGGGCGATTTGGCTTTCCGTGCTCGCGACTTGTCAGGTGCGAGCGGGCTGGGCGGCACACTGCTGGACCGATTGTCGCCTCGAGGCGGTTGCGGAAATGAGTTGATACTAATAGTTTTTCTCAAGGTTCTCCCAGCCGAATTGACTCCCGCTATACCTCTGGGATGAGGAAATGCCGAGGCTGGAGTCGTCGTGGTTGCCCCCGACGAGGACCGAAAACTGCTCCGTGGTGTTTCCAGCTTCTGTTTGCTCATGCTAGTGACGGATGCGACGCTACTCTTTCGTGTTTTGGAGACAGGCAAGGCAGGCAGGGTCATGCTCGGCGGTCCATGGGAGGGCCTCGACGGTCGAGGCAGAGTAGTTGTCATCTTGGTCGGAGGCACTTGTAATGGATGTTTTTCTCAAGCAATGGCAACTGACGTGATGTTTGGTCAAAGGATTGCGGCAGAGGCGACAAACGTCACTCTTGCTAGATTTCAAAAGTGTTGATGCATCGGCCGAGCAACGATGTTCTTGCAATCTTGCAAACCAAATCGTTTACTCTTGGCAGGATGGCTTGCGGGTGGCAAGCCGTTTTTTTTTCTTTTTTCGGTTTTTTTTTGGAGGAAGTGTGTGTTTTTGGTTTCTTCGATGAATGGATGCGAACCAGAAGCAAAAGCACGGTGTATAAAGTTGGCAGTTGCGTAAAGGCACGACAGAGTTGAATCTAATGATTGACAAATGCAGTCAGTCTCCGACGTGGGCATAGAGGCCGAAGCAGCTTTGCCGAAGCAGACTTGGACAAAATTTAACAGGATGGAAACGGGGAAAGAAAGCAAACAAGCCTGCCCGTACCTGGCCCGATGCCGTCAAGATCCAGACGAGGGAGAAAGGTCCGAGACAGTCGATGTTGTCTGAGCGACAAGACTGCTCAAAACGGAAGCAAGGAAAGAGGGCAGAGAAAAGGGGATGTCCGAGATTGGCGCCCTCGAAGCTGCTGGTGTCGCAGCGCCTCTTGCTTTCTTTTTTCCCCTTTGCCGGATATATTGGGACTTTGGCAAAGCGTGAGACGAGTCGGCAGATTGGCCACGTTGCGAGCCAAGCAGGATTGAGGGACAATTACAGCGGAGCGAATGGTGCGTGCAGTTGATGGTGGTTGGTGGCTCTTGTATTCCTTCAACGCCGCGGACAAAGGGCAGCGAGGCGAGCCTAGAGATGGCGGCAAGCGGCAGACGTTGAAAGGCGATGGACCAATATGTCAGGCGGCCGTGTATAAGAGGCAATGGGCCGGCGCTTGGGTGTCGTGAGCCAAGAGGAGAGTCAAGGGGAGGTGAGGCTCCCTGACTAAAAGTCGCAAGGGCAACGACGGACTGCGAGGAGCATGGGCTGTCGAGACGTGACTGGACGTGACTGATGGGCAAAGTGGTGTTGAGAACGGAGGAAAGGAGCAGAGTGCATTAGCGGCAGCGAGGCGGAACCTCTGTTGCCAGGCCAGAGGCGCTAGACTCACTCTACCACCCTTCCCAAGCCTACTACTGCTACCACCTACTGCTACTAGTAGTACTTAGTACCCATCTGGTAGCCTAACCCAAGGTGTCATGCAATTTACTCATGCCTATCCTGACTGCGTGCACAGTACGATACAGGCTGCGGATACAGCGCACCCTGGATGGCGTAATTACGGTACGGCCTGTAATTTATCAGCCGCCGTCAATTTTGAATCTGCCTACTAGTAGTACTACGAAGTAGGTGGATTACCGGCCAGCACAGGTGCCCAACTGCCTCCCACCAAGTACTAATGTCCAGAGGTAGAATGTATGCATGTACTACCAGTTCCCAGTGCATTAGTACTGCTACTACTACTACTAGTAGTTATTCGTAGTAGCGGACACAGTACTACTAGTAGTAGTCGTACGATATATGTGCCTTGGGTGCTACTACTAGTAGTGGCACTATAGTAGTCTTCCAAGTCGACAACTCAAGGTATCCTTGCTCGTGTTGGCCATGCCGTCCGTGCTACATAATCAGCAGACTTGGGCCGCCTGCCTAAAGATGTAAAAAGGGGTCCATGCGTCCACTCATTCATTAATTGTATCACAGCAACTGCCGGCCCTCTTTTTCCTTTTTGCCCTTATCCCTTTGGTGCAATGAATCCTTGCGGCAATTGTTGGGGAATTCGACATCAATAGAGCCTCCGCCATTTCTCCCTTTTTGATCCCTTTAAAACAAAAAGTTACCTTGGTAACCCTGTCCTCCTATTCGCTGCTTCTCCGCCGTTATCAATTCATCCGTATTCCTACTTAAGAAGCAACGCTTATGCAGGAACCAGGTGACGACATGGCTACCATGACGACGATGCCGACCACGACACCATTCTCTCACACGCTCCTCCTGCATTTTTGTTTTGTTTTATTTTCCAAAATTTCCATCTTGCTAACATGGCAAGCAATTTCCAACCCATGTCTCTTGCGAACCAACAGAGATAGAGAGCCCTGTAGAGTGTCTGCCTCTGAACTCTGCAGCCCATCAAGCATCCACCCAACAAGTACTCCTTCATGTCCGATTCCTTTGCCAAGATTTTTTCAATCATTAAAATGACAGTAGGCTTGCCCCTCCCCGAAAAAAAAAAAAAAAAAGCTGGGGAAGTGGGTCGCATGTACAGACAATGCAGAATGCCGCCAAACTCGCATGCAGACAGCTCCCAGCTTTGCCACGACTTGAGCGCCCAGCTCATCCTGTCGTCTCGTTGAAACATGCTTTTCGTTGCAATCGTCACATGACCCTCCCAATTCTGAAGACGCGGCATCCACGCCTTGTTGAATATGGGCGCAAATGTGCTGGATGACGACGGCTCAGATCCGCAAACATCTCCATGGTGTCTGATCAGCGCTTCAGACGTCTCACATGGCTGCAGGGAAACATGAGCTTCGGCAAAGCATGCCCAACGAGGCCAAGAAAATCCATAACATGAATGTTTAGAATAATAAAGTAGTTTTCCGCCAATGTTGGCTGACGTTGAGCAGGTTCTGGGTTTGGGATAAACATTGACTCTTGCTCTGGCCCTCTCCCCTTGCTGGCGAGACTGACAGCCAAGCTTTGCAAAGCTTCTCCTTGTCTCCATCCTGTCACTTGGAGCTAGCCGACACCAGAGGGCAGAGAGCAATTTTCAGAGACTGCTTCCATTTCAGACCTGGGACGCGTTGCAGCCAAAATATCCCAGCTGTGACACGTGTGACAGACTTGGCCTCCAGGAAGAATAGACGCACGGCTTAATGAACCATTGGCAGCCATGAAGAACAGGGATGGCGGCCAAAAAGATCCGAGGCCTATGCCTCGAGGCGGCGCGGACCCCTGCATGCTGTACCATCTCGGTTCCAGCGGCGGGGAGGAGAAAAAAAATATTTAGCACACCCTCTCGGCCAGAAGCCTGCTATACACGTAACCGGAGTTCTTTACTTCCGGCACCGGGTGCATACGTGCAGCTTGCGCTGAAAAGAAGCGAAGCTGTAAGCGAGCAGCCAACAAACTGACCCTCGCCAGAGGCCACCGGGACTGGCTGCATGACTCTTTTCCTCCTTGTGGCAACAATGGCGCATGAAGCTGCCATGCCATGATGGTTATGCATTGTTGCTCGTGGGTTCGCAGCGGCCCCTCCTTGAGTCGGTCATTGTGCAGTCAGTGTATCATGTTCTGGCCGGGGTGTGGTGACGACGTTATGCGCATCATGATTGCCACTCGCCAATCCATGCACAGCCTGCTCTTCAACTCTTGCTTTTCTTCAACTCTTGCTTTTTTTCAAAGTCTTTTTGCCGCCCATTCGTCATTAATCGCCTTGGTGCAACACTTCCATAAATGGGCATAAATGCACAAGCTGTTAAAAAGACTCGACTTGTTTCGGCTTGTGACCGGGCCGGTGTCGCAGCTGCGCTGTCATCCCATCTGCCTTATGCACTTGTTAGCCACCAAGGGCTCTGACGCCCCGGCCAACGCTGCCCGTATCGAAGAGTTCGACGGCGCCGAGTCCCACGGCATGGCCAAGCAGCCATGGCCACTCGAGCCCCCAAAAGTCTCTCCATCGCGGGCTGCGGATGCCTCCGTCGGCCTCGAAGCGCTCGCGCAACCACTGCTCGGGAGCCTCGCCCCAGCGGGTGCATCCCAGGGCGTCGCGCAGCCAGTCGACTGCGGCATCGGCCAACTTTGTAAAGCGCCCATGGCCCGGCACCGCGATCCGTAGATGCCCGCCCGGTGGCGACGGAGCGCCCAGCCGTCTCATCGACGGGCCAATGCCGCCGCCACTGCCCCCGGCCAGGTGAATGGCATCATGCCCCCCGACTGCGGACAGGGTGCCCGAGGCATAGCGGGACACGCTCTGCAGCGATGTCAGCGTCGTCCGGTCCTCTGGCCGCATGCCAAGCGTCTCCTGTCGCGTGCGCCGTGTCGCGTCGCTCGTCAAGAAGCCGGCCCGCAGCAGCTCATTAGTCTGCGCGTCTGTCAGGCTTGCATCGCTGGCGGTATCAATGGCCTGTGCCCTGGGCTTGGCCCTCAGGAGCGTGACAAAGGCATCGGCTGTCTGGTGCCCAACACCAGGGCACGCCTTGACCAGCCGCTCCAGGTCCGCCGCCTCCACCAGCGCCTCTCCGGCACCAGCCCCATTGTCGCGTCCGTGGCCTCTGTCAACCCGGATCCTCCTCAGCGTGCCCTTGGACACAAGCTCGGCCGTCTCACGCTCCAGCCGGGCAGGAGCCGTGCCTGCCAGGACGGCGTGCACATGCCCCGGCGCCACCAGGGGCGGCATGGCGGCGCGATAGTGAAGCACCTCGGACGTCCGCGTCGACCAAGCCAGCCCGGATCGAGGCAGCGCAACAAACATGTGCCGTCGGATATGGCGCATTGCTTGCACCACATCTCGCAGCGTCAAGTCGTCCTCCAGCACCTCGACTGTTCCCGCGTCTGTCAGCCCATCTGCAAAGAGGTCCTTGTTGGTCTTTTCCTTGCGTCCAGCAAGGCTTGCTCCAGTAGCCTTCCGCCTTGTTTTGTTAACCCGATGCGAGTTTTTCCAAATAGAACCAATCTTTTGAGGCATATTTTTCTTGGCCTTGTCATTTTCAAGGCACGCGCCCTTGGCATCGACGTCGACTCGCTGACAGATGAATCAAGAAAGACGTTGCGACTCGATAGCATCCAACAATAAGAGTACTACTTTTAGTAGTACTACTAGTAGTACTATGAGGTGCGAATCTATTGCTTACTAACAAGCCCACCGCCACATAGAGCACCCCTAATTGTATTACAGTAGTTCTTAGTACTATTACTACTAGTAGTAGTATGATATTTATAATATACTAGATACAACCTCATACACCCATTATATACACCTACACCATCGTCCCTTGCCTATCCCGCCATTGCCAATATGTATGATGTTATGGCGCTCATGCGCTCGCTTGTGAGCTTGAGAGACATCTTGAGCAGCTCGTGCGCCACATCCGGCTGGTCTACTTGAAGCCTATGCCACGCGTCGCCATCCATCTGCCATACGACACAGTCTCTGTCTACCTGCGCCTTTGCCGTCCGCTCTGTTTCCGAAAAGAAGGGCAATTCTCCGCATGTGGTACCCGCCACTATGCTCTCGCAGAGCCAGCCTTGGGGCAGATCGTACTCAGCCCGAATGATGCCTCGCTCCACCAGATAGAAGCACTTAGCTGCCTCGCCACGCTCAAAGAGTACCGTGCCCGTCTCGTATTCTCTTCGCTCAAAGTAGCACGTCGCTTGAAACCAGTAGTCCTCATTCTTATCGCTCAATCCTTGGAATATCTGCAGCATAAGTCGCAGAGGTTCCCCAAAGTTCTGCCACCGCGACAGGCGCTGTATCTCGGCGCTGTTTACTGCCTCGTAGGCAGCCTCGGCCAGCTGGCTTTGCCTCGGCGAGCTCAATGGCGCGTCAAACGAACGACGGGGCGAGCGAGTCGTGGGAACATCGAGGCTTGATGTCGCCAACCTTTTCCTCGTGCTGAGTTCTTCCTGCCTAGCGTACAGAGTCTTGAGAAGGCGATTTTCACAACTCTCTAGTGCCAGGTTGAGATTGGGTAGTATCAAGACTTCAATCTCATCGCTTCCGAGGCCCGCGGCGCTGAGATCGCGGCCTAGTGCACTGTCTTCGTCCACACCACTAATAATCAAGTCTACATCCTTGTTATGGAGTAACCGATTGATCGTCTTGAATGCCTCGCCAGCGGAGTAGTCGACACCGCTAACATGCCACAAGTCGATAATGAGAAAGTTGATGGGCTTCTTGGCAAAGGCACTGTCAACAAGAATTGATCGTATCTTCTCCTCGACGCTCACCACTGTGCCGAAAAACATGTACCCCGTGAGCTTGACAATGTAAATTTGCCGGCCCACCTTCCTAAGGTACTTTTGCTGCGATGGATTGCGACGCACAGTAGAAGTAACAATATCCCCGTCATATGTGCTCCTGATGGCCGATACTCTCGATGTCTGGATTATCAATGACACAAACGCCAACAGGATGCCCACGAGGATGCCCACCACAAAGTCGTGAATGCCCATGACCAATACAATGGCAATAACTGTCAAGTATTCCGACAGCTTGAATTTTTTCCGGGGCAGCCATACAGCTTCGAGCAGCAATTCGAAGCCAAGATCGAATATGAGCGTCGCAACCATCATGACAGGAATGAAGCCGACAAGCGAGGGGCCCATCATCATGACGCCAAAGGTGAAGAATGCCAGCATGAAGCCCGCTAGTCGCACGTCTCCACCAGACCGGATAAACAAGATGGTATTGGCATAAACTAGATAGTTTTGGATACTACCACAGCAGCCGGACAAGAAATTGGAGTAGCCATGAAGCTTCAATTCCCGATCAAGGTCGACGTTGTCCTCGCCGCAATTGAGCGCCAGAGCGGGCACGTTGATGGGAACGTGGAGAATACCAAAAAAAGTAAGAGCTAGCATGGCTGGTATCACTTGCACAATGGCGCCCCAGTGCACCAAGTCAAACTCTATGCTAATATGTCAGTCGGTAGCCCAAAGCAGCAGCCAGTCCAAGCACCGCGCGGTGGTGGCACTCACTATACAAGGTGTAGAAATACCACCACGGCTCTCCTGGTGGTGGGCCTTGGAAAACCCAGCCCCTGTCGCGCAGCATATCGGCATCCAGCCCATTGATGCAAAGAACCAGCATATAGAATGCAAGGGGTATGCCGAGAATGAAAAGAGGAAGAAAGTATTTAGATCTTATCTTGGCTTGACCGTAAAAGAGAAGCATGGCCATAAAAAGAGGCAAGGCCCACATTGGAATAGTTCCAGGCTGTATCAGTCTGAGAAGGGTGTCCTTGTCGTACTCGAAGCTGCCCTCGAGCCGGGCAGATACCTGAAAGCCGGTGGCAATGAGAAACCAGCCGACTCCGCCAATGCAGCCGATGAGGATATGTCGTGGGATGAACCCAACAACATAGCCAAACTTGAATCGTCCCATGAGATAAAAAACAAGGCCCGTTGTCATGGAGCTGATGGCGTAGGATACAATTGTCGTAGCAATGACGGCATCTGGCTTGTCGGAGCCCACCGTCTTCATAATTTTGAGAGCCATGTTATGGAAGAAGGGGACTACTTCAATCTAGACCATTTGTTTAATACAATATGTTGCAGCACAAATGGGACGAGAAGGAGGGCATACTTACTAATTCGGAGCCAACAGCCCCCTTGAATTTACTCCCAGATGAGAAGACCAACTGAGATACGATGCTGCTGACGTAGAAGATGGATAGCCCAGCGGGGCCCAGATGAGCGAAAACAGGTTTTCCAAGGGGGAAGAGTATCATGCCTGGAAAGTGGTCAGCTAGGGGGCTGGCCAGCTCGTAGCACGGAGATGGGCGTTTGGATATGACTTGCCATAGGAGAGAGCGTCTAGAATGTTGAGAAGAGTCCCAACCACCACAGCTGGAAGACAAGATATTGGTTTGAGAATAATGTTGTTCCAAATAGCCTGACGATTCCAGCAACACGGTTTTACAAGTACTTGGACTGAATTGGTCATACGACGCTGAGCCTTGCGACGTCTTTCGGCGAGTATGCCTAGCCTTCCATTGTTGGGCAAGTTTTTCTGTCCTTCGACGTCGACTGTGTCTTGGTAATGATCAGAGGATATAACTTGTTGGCCCAAAAGAGGCGTTTCCTCAGAAGCAGCTTTTTGAATCATGCTACCATCAAGAAATTGTCGAAATCGAACCAATCTTGGCTGCGTTGGAAGACTGGTATCGGAGCAACGGCGCTTGTCTTGTGCAGCCGACGCATCTGGAGTGGCTGACTGTGGCGGCGACCTCTTGAGAAGATTTGATAGAACAGAGGGCCCATCATCTGATTCTGCATTTTGAGGAGCTTGGTGTTGGCCAAGGCCGGCGTCATCGTGCAGCGAAAGGGTTTCAGCGTTGGACCCAGAGTCGTCGGCGTCTTGGAGGCCTGCGCTATCCGGGACTTCTGATTGCAATAAGTGCGGAACCAAGTCTCTAGCCTGGTGAACAAAAGGCTGTTTGGGGGGCGGCGTAGCTTCTGACAAGAGATAGCTTGCCAGCTCGGCTGTATCTTGACGAACAGTCCGAGCATTTTGTTCGCTATCCAAAGGAGCTGATGCTAGAGTTAGCACCAACAGTTGGACCAGAGATAAGGCTTATACTGTGGCTCACGTGGCTGGAGCCGCACCGATGCGTGTATGTAAGAGCGGATAGGGCCGCGAGCATCAAATGCAGAGCCGACCGAGGTTGAGAGCTGCCTGGAAGCGGACATGGGCAGACTCAGGCCAAGGCGGGAATTCTGGCTGTCGATGCTGCTGCGAGGCGACGAGCTCTGCTGGGGCTGCGACGAGACGCTGGAAGCTCTCCTCCTCCAGGGAGAGAAGCCGAGGACGGAGCCGGACATGGCGAAGCGTCGCGGGCCGACGCGCGGCGACTTCAGCAGACTGCCGTAGACTAAGCCAGGCGAAACAGGACGCGCAGCAAGTGCTGCCCAAGCTGAAGAGGCGATGGGTGGTGATGCAATGCAAACAGCAAATCCAATCACGTGTGGGACAGTGTCTTGCCAGGCGAACAAGAAAGGCTAGTAGTAATGACTACCGACCTTCAGGGAGGTAGTTCAGGGAGATAGGTCAAGGAGATGGGTCAGGGCGATGGATTAGGGAGATGGGTCAGGCAGGTAGGCCGAGACGGAGGAGCAACGGCGCTAGGCCTTCCTTGCTGTCCTGTTGGTTAATGTTGGCTCGTGCCACAGCAGAGTTTTGCTCAGCAGAGTCTGCTCCCATTTCTGGCCTCCATCAAGAGCAGTTGCAGCGCTTCTGCATGCTGCAACGCGCCCGTATGCTCGACCAAAGCATATCGTAGCTTGACACTTCGTATCCGCGTCTGCGTCGTCTTGGAGAGAGACGTCCATCGTCGGGACGCCGGCTGCAATCTAGGCCAAAATGTAACGGCTCTCGAGGACGAGCGTGCAAAGCCCAAAAAAGCTTGGTATACTATCAATTACTTTGAGCGACGACTTGTATGAAGTTCATGGTTCCAGTCTGTTGCCGAGAGGTTGATTATTGGCCGGGCCGCATATAGGTGTAGTAGTAGTAGTATACCGCTGCTTATGCAGTAGTAGTGCTACCTGCAGTACTGAATACTACTACTACTACTCTACTACGTCCTACCTCCGACCTACCTCCTACTACTACGACATACACCTACCTACTACCTGTGCACATAGTACTACTACTACTAGTAGAGTACCACTGTAGTATAATCATGCCTCCTGTGCTACCTACTCTACTAGTAGTACCTAGACCTACTGCTAGTACCTTGTGCTTACATCCTATTATACAGCATCTTCCTAGGCAGGTGCCTACCTACCAGCATACCTCTCGGTCTAGTAGGCTTTTCCATCTATCAAGGACCTGCTACTTCCATGCAGAACCTCTTCTCTTGCAGCTAGTGCACATCTCGACAGGCAATTGAGAAGCATCTTGTCAGATCAGAAACCTCCCTGTACAGTCGTCGTACCTCCATGTGTGCCTCACTAGCAGCTAAAGATGCGTCTCGCGTCGGATGCTGCAGGCAAGCAGTGCCGAGCTTCCAAGTTGAGCGACTGCGCTATTTGATTTCATCCGCGATCCAAGTCGCCAGCGTAAGCAAAACATTGGTTCCAATATGCCCACCTACCTCCCCTAGGTACATGATGCACTGCGCTGCTGCAGAGAGGGTCCGATTGGCGCGGCTTCTTAGTCATGGACGCATTTTTGTCTCTTTGCATGGGCCTGGGGCACCTAGAACCATTTGCATCATCGTCGCACGACGTGGCACATTCCCCAACTGCATACCTTTGTAGCAATGCTACACCACTTCATGTATTCATAGCCGCTGCCTCGCATATGGCAACACTACCTACTGACCGAGTTTCTGTAGGTATCCCTGGGCGATCAGCCGCTCCACGTCGCCCTGCCGCACGTAGAATTGACTGTTTTTTGTCAAGTTAATGGCCCTGTCAAAGTCGCGTCAGCCACACGCCCGTGGTTCCCACTGCTCGGGTTGCACGTGCCCATATTCCGTTTGTATCTCCCCCGCGTCCTTGAGAACTCGCACGTCAATAAAAAGGTCTCGCGGCGGTTCCAAACTACCCGTCAGATCGACATCTGTCCAGTGACCCTTGTAGGCTGCCAGTAGATCGCTGTATCGTCTCACGTACTCCTCTTCCTGCGGGCTGAGGCTGCTTGTCGATCCGTCATCGCCACCGCCTTCGCTACTCGCCTGGTATACCTGCTGACCCGAAAGATCAACAACATCTGCTCCCTTCCACACCAAGTCTTCAAGTTTGTCTGTCCGCGTCCGATGGTAACAGAGAAGGCAGCGCTTGTCGCGACGCATCGACAGGTGATTCACCAGTAAAGTACATGCCAATGCCTGGTCTGCCGAAGGATCAAAAGAGCCCTGAAATGGCTCGAGGAGGTCGCTGACATCTCTGTCCAGATCCCTCACCTCCCGCGTCACGGCGCGCACCAGCTCCGTCTGATACGGCGGCAGATGGGCCAGCTTCTGCGTGCGTTTGGCATGTCGCACCTGCAGAAGCGAGTGAGTTTTCCATATTGCGCCAATCCAGACACAAGGGCGCCGACCAGCTTGATTCCCAGGTCGCCATACATTTCTCCTTTTCTTGCGTGTAGGCGCTGACGTGCAATGCTGTCGACGAGGCAGGCGAGAGCGTTGATGGTCGGTGTGCAAACGCACGCGTAGTCGCTGCTGAAGCTGCTGTTAGTGCCTGAATATACATGCTATATATGTACCTAGCAGCCCACTTTTTGCACTTCAACAGGGGTCATGTCATTATGTTAGTGTGAGAAATAGTGTCGAGATGACTAGGTGTCTTGCAACGCCTAAGGGATGGGCGTGGCTTTAGAGCTATAATACGTAAGCGTTAATTCATAATGTTACTTTAAAGTTTTATCGCTGTCCTAATACTATGCTTAAAATATCGTAAATTTGCGCACTATCTAAGCTTTAAGAACCAGGCTATGTTAAGAAATTGATGCTATTTATTCTGTTATTTAGTGTCTATCTATTTCTATATGTCTGACCCTTTACTATGTTAGATTTGTATAGTGTCTGTTTATTTATATATGTCTAAATATTCACTATGTTATTATGAACGAATGTCTATTCATTTCTCTATGCTACAATATTTACCGTGTAGGCATAGTACTAATATAGTACTTACAATACCTACAACTAGTAGTAGTAGTACGAGTAGATGCTAGTACGCAAACACTACTACTGCAGTCATGGATATTTCACGTCCTCTGGCAAGTGCCAAGTGCAGGTCGAACAGTAGTACTGTAGTAATAGTAGAGAATCATAGTACTACTACTAGTTCAGTATTACTACTCTAGTAGTACTACTAGTAGTAGTAAAAAAATTGAGATACAATTTCGATGCAGAAATCTGGAAACTTAATCAAGGGCACCTCGTAAAATTCGCCTCTCTGGAACAGCAAGCCAAGACGCCAAAAGTGAATTATAATAAATGGTGTATCATGCTATGATTGTCCTACATAATAGACTCGACTTACCTACTACCACTGCTAGACTGGTCGTTTACCTCTTGCAAAATCCCAATTTACTTTTATTACCGGTCTTAGTAGCAGCCTGTACTTGAGTACTTGATATAACAAACAGCACGGGATCTGTGAAAGATGTTAGACAATCTGAGGGCCGGATTTTGACACGCAAAACCACAACCGAACCAAATCAGGCCGAATAGAATGAACAATCAGAGATGCACAATGTGCTGGATGTTTCGTCAAGCAGCGGGTCTTGAGTCCGCCTCCGAAACACGGACCAAAAATTCTCATCATCTAAGGAGGCAACAAGCCCATCAGGGCGACGTTTGAACAGTGGCAGTGGCCGACAAAACATGAGCAAAGCCATCGAGGCGGGCTTACCTTGAAGCATTTCATCGAGTCTTCTAATGTCCACATAGGGCAGAGCGCATCGCGCATCCGGCTGAGCACCCATGCGATTCCATGGACAGAGTTTTCAATATGACATAGAGAATATGCATTCTAGAAGGAGGGATATTGGTTAAGCAATTGAAGAATTGAGCATGAACAAAAAGCGCGAGGAGCTGGAATCACAATTTTTTAGTGTTCGGTTATCCGGATATACCACGGTCCGGGTCTTACCTAATTCAAATGTTCCACTTATTCGGCGAGCTCCTGGAGCTAGAGCTTTCCGTCATCCGTTCTATTCATGCCTTACTGACATTGACGACTTGGCGAGGCACGCATAGACGAGCAACAGAACTACACCGCTCTGGCAGTCAAGGGATATCGACATGCCAATATCTTCGCTCATAACCTTCAAAGCCGGCCAATGCGATGTCGACGTTAGTTTTTACACTTGTTTCTCTGCTGCTTTATAAATGCTGACCTAGGTGCAATGTAGACAACGTCAACACCCGCCAAGGTCAAACCTCAGCCACAGCCAGGCTTCATCTACCTCTACTCAGAAGATGGTCCGTATCCGGTATATGTAGGCTATGCGTGGATTTTGCTGATAGGTGCAGATTTGGTGCACTTTTGCTGGCGGAAGCGCAGTGATTCACCCGAGCAGCCTGAGCTCGACCTCGTAATGGTACCCGCCGACGGTAGCTTCGTTCCTTATGAGCATGATAGCGCAGTACACCCGACATCCAAGACAAACGGACGCATATTCGTACTCAAATTTGCTTCGTCTTCACAACGATATTTGTTTTGGCTCCAGTCTGCAGCATCGACAGGCCCTGATGCAGATCCAAGCGTTTTCAGTCCCCGCGATCGTAAAATTGGAGACATCGTTCATCGACTGCTGCAGGGAGAAGAGGTCAACGTGGCTAGGGAACTGGCAGCGGTTCAGGACTCGAGAAGCAGACGTGATGGCGACGGCGACGAGCCAATGGAAGATGTCGAGGGACATGGCGGCCCTCACGACCACCGCGGCAGTGGAAGTGGCGGCGCTGGGCCTGGTGCGACAGGAGGAGATGTACGAGAAGAGGGCGAGGGTCCAAGAGAGGGAGGAGCTGACGGTGCAAGAGCGTAGGTCTTCCTGTCTCGCTGTCGATTATATGATTTCATTTGTGCGCTGGTCCATCAGATCTGTAAGAGACAGACGCTGGTCTTGGGAACCAGTGGATGCATATATAGAATCAACTGGGTTCTAGAGAGGGACTTGATTGAAGAGGTCATAATGGTCATTGTGAAACGACCGGCGTGCGGTTTCTTTGCAGTATAAGAGACAAGCTAATCATTCCATCACAGAGCGACTTCTTCTGCGGCGCCCGTTGCGGCCAATGCTGTGAGAAATCTCTTGGAGTCGCTGAGAAGCCAGGGTTTCCAGGATAGCCAAGAGCGTCAACAAACGGTCGATGCACCTTATCCTTACCTCAATCACTTGCTTCCAACATCGGTCACGATACCAATGACAGAGGCTGCAACATCAGAGACTGCTGATTTACTCATAAGTCTGCTGCCCCCATCTGTTGTAGTGCTTGCTAGCGGCAAGGTCATACACTACGGGGCACTCGAGCCGAGTACTGAGGATGTGGAAGCTGCCAAGGAGTCTCTTTCATTGCAAGACAAGCGAGATTTGCTAAAGAAGGTTTTGAGAAGTCCTCAATTTCACCAGTCCCTCTTGAGCTTAACCATGGCTTTGCGAGATGGGGGGTTGCCCGGCGTTGCAGAAGCATTAGGCATCAGAGTTGAAAACGGCGGTTATATTTCAGGAGGCGGAATGCCTTTGGGCGGCGGACAGGCAATCAAGGCTTTTGTGAAGGGAGTTGAGAAGACGATTCAGGAGCAATTGTAATGCACCTCGGCGGCCTTTGTCTTCTTGAGCGGCTATTCCTATCATTATTGATTCGACAAATGGCCTGTATGCGCAAAGCCATGCTTGTTTCTTTGGTACTTGGCGTCTTGACTGCCTGAAGATGTGCACAAGTCGGATCATGTGTCGACACCACGTACCTTGCAACATGTATAAATAAACAAACATTTCATACGCCGAAAAGCGTAGCATACAATATGTAGAGGTGAATGGAAATCGAACTATGTAACATTAATTTATTAATATAGGGTAGCTCGTAAGATTTGGATAGTGCCTAATTTTGGGATACACAGAGTATGTAGCATAATGGCACTACACCACTTGAGAAGTAACACTGCCAATTAACTTAGCGCGTATTGATCACAGCTATAAGAGTTGTAAGTAGTAGTACTACTAGTAGTAGGTTATCTTGACATTGTTTTACTAGCTACAGTAGTAATAATTACATAACCATACCGGGTGGGCAACTTAGTATTACTACTAGTACTAACTAGTAAGTAAATGCTAGTACTAGTAGTAAGTTCTTAGATAGTACTAGTACTAAAAGGGGTAATGAGCAAAGGCAACTTACTACTAACTACTAACTAATAAGCCAAGGGAGCTATCTAAAAAATGCATATTTACGAATACGAAGAGCAGTAGAAATCGCCTTTGTTGATTGCAATCCTGGCGCTCTCAACGTCGCCGACTTGGCTTCTACATAGGCATACATCAAGGCCGCTTGTACTCGCAAACATTTTGGCCCTAGATTCTCTTTGCAGGCATAGACTACCGCGAATTCTCGGCCATGGAAAGCGACTTTCCAACCAATCTCGATGATTTTGATGCAGACGAGCGCATCTCCTACTCCAAGCTCGATGACAAGTACATTGCTGTACACGACAACGGTGGCGAGTTTGAATTCGACCTCGAGCTGAAGCGGTGGCTGCCAATGAATGCGGACGATGTGGAAGACACAGGCGACGCGTTAGATATTGGAGGCCATGGCCCAGATGGCCTAGGCGATGGGGTTCAGAGAAAGCGAAAGCAAGGCGCTGACAAGGGAAGCGAGGTGAGCACCGGGCCGAGGCTCAGTGCAGACGTGATAGCAAGACTGGCAGCTGGGCGCTGGAAACTCGAGGCTCGACAATTACCCTGACGCTTTGATTTTTCTCTGCAGCAGAATGCCGATTCCTCTCAGGCCGCCCGGCCAAGTAAAAAGACAAAGGCGCCGCCCAAGCCCAAGCAGAACACGGCCGTGTACGTGACGGGCCTGCCGCCAGACGCATCCGTGCCCGAAATCCACGACGTCTTCTCCCGCAAGGGGGGCCTCATTGCCGAGGAAATCGATAGCGGTGCCCCGCGCATCAAGCTCTACAGAGACGATGCTGGACACTTCAAGGGTGACGCGCTCATTGTCTTTTTCAAGCCCGACAGCGTGCGCATGGCCATTATGCTTCTCGACGACACTTATTTTAGATACACGCCCAGTGGCCAGGGCCAAGGCAAGATACACGTCCAAGAAGCCGACTCGAGCTATAAAAAGGTGCAGCAGCACCAGCAAGACACCAATGCTGCAAGATCCCCCTCGGACGCGGCGCAAAACATGCCAGAGGCACGACGGCCCAAGAAGGACAAGGATAGACAAAAGATTATCCGCAAAACACAGAAACTCGATGCCAAACTGGCTGATTGGAGCGACGATGAGGATGATCGATTTCCAGGTGTTAACGACGCCAGGAGTTTCAAGACGGTTGTCCTCCGCCAAATGTTCCGCATCTTTGAACTTGAAGAGGATCCAGCAGCGATTCTGGACATCAAGCAAGATATTCGTGAAGAGTGTTCCAAGCTGGGCACAGTAACTAATGTGGTGCTTTATGACCAAGAGCCAGAAGGCATTGTGACTGTTCGCTTTCAAGAGGCAGACGCTGCCAGGGCGTGCATCAAAGCCATGAACGGACGGCCCTTTGACGGGCGCGTCGTTGAGGCTTCTCTTGGCACAGGCAAAGAAAGATTTAGAAGGAGTGACAACAAGGAGCACGATTGACTCTGTTCCTTGATTATTAGTAGCTACTAGTAGTAGCTAGCTCACATATCAAGAGCAGACTGTCTGCCTAGGTACCCGTTAAGGCCTATTCAGCAGCTACTGCCTAGTAGATGTGTTAGGTAGAGAGCAAAAGAGGAGGAGTCAATGTACGCTACTTGTAGTAGAGTATAGTAGTAGCCTTACAATGGTCAGCTATGCCAAAGTTTGCAGCGCGTCTTGTCTGTCTGGCAGTTGACGGCTAGCGGGTCAGCATTGGCTTGCAAATCGCAATTCAAGACTTTGCCGCGTCAATATCAATCAACAAGGCGGAAGCCATGGGCAATGCAATCACGCATCCAAGTCGACACGTTCGGCCAGAGTATACCAGATTGCCGCCTCGATAACTCTATACGTTACCTCGAGTTCTTGTTGGTCTGCGGGAGGCAACAAACCAGGAGGCTTGTCTTAGCATGCCATGTAGCGACATTCAAAGAGGAGAAACTCACTCCGTGGGGCATAGATCATGACAAAGTCGGGAGACACGGGCATCTGAGGAAACCATCGCTTGCGGGCAAGAGGGTGTCTCTGGCCCCAGCCTTTGCGCAGCACCTCGGCGATGTCATCAGGGTGAAGACACATGTGCATGGAGTGATCGGAATCGTGGACATGGCAGATTTCTCCCTGGCAGCTTGTGTGCAGAGGATGCCGGGCAAAGAGGGCAAGGCCATGCTTCTCGACGCAGGAACGCTCAGTGCCAAAGGCAAGGGGCCTACGGTCAGCCAAAGCCTGCATCGCACGGCGCAGAGCAAGGTAGCAATAGCGTGAGCCGTGCTGGTCAAGCTGCCTTTGCGGGGCGATGCCGACGACCTGGGGTCTTGGGCCTGGGCGATAGGGCAGGACTTGGTGAGGGTGTTGGCGGCCGACTGCAGCAGGCAGGATGCCGCTGACTGGAAGCAGGTGACGGCTCTTGGGTGCGGCAAATGGATCTCGAATAGCCCAAAGACGGAGCCATGAGATTCGCAAGTAGCCACGCAGGGTGGACGGGGTGCCTCCGGGGCCGAGGTTGATGAAGTTTTGGTAGTCGTTGCGAACGAGGAGGGCCAGAGGCATCAGCATGACGAGGACCTCGGAGGGCAGAGAGCCGCCCACGTGGATGAGCAGGGCGAGGGCTAGACACAAGGCAAAGATGGCTGGGCCGTCGAGCGTGACGGATAGGGGTCGCTGGCGGAAGAGATATGACGGCGCGGGCAGCAGTGATGCATCAGGCTCTGGCTCAGGTATCAACGTCTGCCGGCAAGGTTCCAGAGCGGCCTTTGCCGCAAGGGCATACGTCGGCGACATGGCTTGCTTGATTTCGGGTCAAAGAAGCCGACGACAAAGCCCGACATATGGCTAAGGGTGGGCTGGACCAGAGGGAAGCAGAGTTGGCGCTCGAGGCAAGACAAGAAAGCCAAGCTGCTTGTGCTTGTGCCTCGTCACCGACCCCTGTTGACATGACGGGCTGCAGCAAACGTGGCGAGCTGTCGTGACCCAAGGCTGCAGTGCATCCCCTGTGGCCCATGATGAGGCTGTCACATGCACCTGCCAAGCGTGTGCTGCAATTCGTCAAGGTCAAGCTCGACTTTTGTTGGTGTTGCACGCCCCTTGGGCCTCGTCACCCCAACTACCCTATAGTATATATAGTAGTAGTAGTAGTGGTACTCCGTAGTAGTAGTAGTAGTAGTACTAGTAGTATGCGTTGCTCCGCAACCCTGCCGCCGCCCCATAAAAACAAGCCACTGTCGACTTTTGACTCTTTTACGCGTGTCAAGGTCTACGGCCTGGTGCACTGGCCTTCTGCCCAATTCCCCACAACTCTCCAATTTGTTTGATGCCGCGTTCCAGCTGGCCTATTGTCGCATCACTCCAAGTCAGACTAGTGCTCTAGGAGGCATGGGACTGGTGCCTAATCGTATGCGGCCCCGCGAGCAGCGGCTTCCCCTCTACCACAAGATCGATGCTCTGCACGCGAGGGAGCCAAGTTCAGACGATGGCTACCAAGCCTCAGACGATGATTCTGACGGCTTCTTATCGGACGAAGCGCACTACAGCTCTCGGAATGGCACAGGGTTGCTATCCAAGCCGAGTCTGCTGCCGCTGCCCCGGAAAAAAACCAGCTTCTATCCATACCGACTGCCCTCGAGACTTAGTCGATGCGTTTTCCTGTGTGTGGGCGGAACAATTCTTGTCATGATTCTCAGCCTGGTGCGTGCAAGTCAAGTGGAGAATTGGAAGGTTGCCAATGGAAAGGTGGGCTCGCCGCCAGCGCCGCCGCCAGTTTGGGAAAAGTTTGACTTTCTTGAGCGCTACTACGGCGGGATCAAGGCATTGAAGTCTCTGCAAGATAGTAGGCCTCAGTACCCCGTGGCGGCTGCTTGGACGGGCCAAAGGGGGCAGGCAGACGACATGGAGGACAAGACAAGTGCAGACCACGCGCCGGACGAGACAGGCCAAAGGCAAAGCGAGGTGTGGGAGAGCAAGCCGTGGGACCAAGAGGGCACAGGCAAAAACGAGTCGGACATGAAGGAGTGCTTCCTGGATGCATCCAGAACCATACGCCCCCCAAGTCTCCGCTACTACCAAGGAAGGCCCTCTGGCCTCCCGCACCATGTTGTTGGCTCATACGAAGCTCTCGGACTTGCCCAAGACGTGTGCTTGGAGCGGTTTGGCCGATACGGCCCCTATGGGTTTGGATACTCTGTTCGCACGGGTGGGCTGGGCATTGGACAGCACGGCGAAAGGGAGGGCTCAGAGGCGGTTTGGGACTCGAGGCCTCGGGTCGACTACCGAGAGATTGACTGGGCTGATGTGCAGCGACGTTGCTTCGAGGCTAATGCCGACCGGTTCAACAAGGCGGCGAGAGCGAAGCCGGCGCCACATGGCTTCTACATTGCTGATGGTGGAGAGGCTGATGGTGGAGAGGCTGATGGCGGAGAGGCTGAAGGCGACACTCGCGGCAACTGGACCATGGCAAGGACCAAGGTTGCCAGGACGGCCGTGGTGATTAGGTGCTGGGACGACTTTTTCTTCGGCCCAGATGACGTGGCCAACCTGCGGGCCATGATCTCAGAGCTTTGCCTGGCATCGGGGGGCCGCTATGACATTCATCTGCTGGTGCAGGTCAAGCAGGATGGCGTGCATCCCATCTGGGCCGACGACGAGGCCTACAGAGAGAGGGTGCGGGCGAGCATTCCGGCCGAGTTCCAGGGCCTGGTGACGCTGTGGACCGAGACGCAGATGCTGTCGCTCTACCAGGGCATCTACGACTTGTGGAGCCGAGGGCCTGATCTTCCGGTGCACGGCGTCTACCGCGGGCTGACAATGGCAATGCAGTACTTTGCCCAGCAGCATGCCGAGTACGAATACTACTGGCAGTGGGAAATGGATGTGCGGTATACGGGCCACTACCATGACCTCGTCTCCAAGATTGAGCAATGGGCCAAGGCACAGCCGCGCAAGGGCCTCTGGGAGCGCAACGCCCGCTTCTACGTGCCGGCGGTGCACGGGTCGTGGGAGGATTTCTGGCACATGTCGCGGGTGCAGAGCGACATGGGGCGTGCTGGAGGCGACGGCATGTCGAGGGAGCAGGCCGACAAGGCGCAGCCAAGCAAGGCAGTGTGGGGGCCGCTGCGGCCGCAAGACAGCAAGGACTGGTTCGAGACGGACCACGACGCAGAGCCGGAGACGGCGCCCGAGGCAGACGGCTACCAGTGGGGCGTGGGCGAGGAGGCCGACCTCATCTCCCTCAACCCCATCTTCGATCCCGAGGGCACCACGTGGGCCCTGAGGAACGACATTACCGGCTTCAATGCCTCGAATCCCCTGCCGCCGCGGCGCGCAGCCATCATGACCACGGTGCGCATGTCGCGCCGCCTGCTCATGGCCATGCATCGCGCCACGGCCTACAAGAAGCAGTTTGCCTTTGCCGAGATGTGGCCCGCCACCGTGGCCTTGCACCACGGCTTCAAGGCCGTCTATGCGCCCCATCCCGTCTATGTCGACCGCCGCTGGCCCCTCGACTACCTGGCCCAGACCCTCAACGGTGGCCGCGACGGCTCCAGCGGTGGCTCGCGCACCAGCCTCTATGGCGAGCGCGAGCACAACACGCGCGGCCTCACCTGGTTCTACGGCGCCGGATTTGCACCAAACCTCTACCGCCGCTGGCTTGGCTTGCGCGTCAACAACGATGGCGGACACGACTTTGAGACCACCCTTGACAGCAGCAAGCACGGGCCCGGCGTCCAAGGCATGTCTGGCGGCGAGGGCCGCATGTGCCTGCCTCCCATGCTGCTGCATCCTGTCAAGGACGTTGAGCTGCCGGTTGAGGAGCCGCCGCCCGAGCAACAAGAGGCTGAGCACTCGGTGCCTCAGTCGGATCCTTCGGCCTGATGCCACACTGCGTCACGTTTGGCCGCTCAAGCCTTTTTTATTTATTTATTTATTTATTTATTCTTTTTTTCCATGTCTCTCTCCATCTCGCTCTCCATCTCGCTCTCCA